>JACEGR010007395.1:0-49949 GCA_014170235.1 Listronotus bonariensis
TTCTTTCAGTGCAGATTTCGGCATTTCCGAAAAAGGTCTTCACCCCGATTGTGTACTTTCTTTACAGAGCGCCCAACTCCCATTATTTTCTTTTTTTCCTCATATAGTACTTTTGAAGCAAAAAAACAAGTCCCCACCTCATTTTTCAAAATCACAATCATTTGTGTTTCAACCACCCGCCCTTTCTGCCCCTTTCTCCGACTTTCCGCCTTTCATTTTCACATGCGTGGCGCCCTGGTGCCCTACACCACCTGGTAGGCACGGCCCTGGTTCAGGTATTTATATTTTTGACCTTGCTACGATCGACTTGACTAATAGTCGCGATCGACCGGTTAGCCCTCCTGCTATAATGCATTAACCAACTTTTATTATAATTTAAGATGTTACTTAAAAAAGTAACACTCAAGATAGAATCCTAAATTAAAAATGTTGTAATTTACTTGACTTAATGTTAAATGATTTTTTAAATTCATGGTTAAAAAGAATCATTAAATAATCGTAAAAGAATAGTTTTAGTTATTCGATTATTTAGAGTTTTAAAAATTATGCAATTAAAATTGGTTTTAAAAAGCAAATATATTAATAATATTGCTCCGAAAAACCTCGTACAAATACACGTATCGTCGTTTTTTGACCCTTATTAATAATGAAACTTCACAATGGTTACATCCAAGACAAAATCTGAAAATGTCAATGTCTCAAAGAAAACAGTACAAAGATCAAATCTTTATAATAACTCCTCAAAGGTTTTTTATCGCCCTTTTATAGTAACGTAGAAAAGTCTAGAATATTAGAGAAATATCACGGGAATTCTTTTAGTACAGGTTGGAATAAAAGTTCTAAATATATAATTAAGGATTTACCAATAAGAGCGTCAGAACTTTAAAATGGCATAAAATAATAAGTAGTTAAATCTTAAATGGAAATTTTTATTTTATTAAAAAATGAGTTTATAACATTAAGTTTTAAAAATAATATTTTTAAACTTCCTCGGTAAGTTTGTTAAGTTAAATAAAACTTTGTGGCCAATTTGTAAATACCTCTTTATATTCCGATAAAATAGGTCATGAATCGTTCGTGGCCTATTCTTGTAGACTTAAGATTTAATGTACCTTACAAAAAATAGTCCAAGGATAAGAGAACGCACGACCTTGGCGGCCAGTTCACATTACCATTTCTCAAAATAACCCACATTTTGATAATACATTTTAATAATTAAATTTTTTAAAATATCAACTTGTTGTTAAATCTTGTATCTCTCCATAAAAACTTGTCAGATACTACTGAACACAACTATGACACTCGTTCTGACACTCCTATTGGTGATCCCTTTAATTTGCTGTATTCCTTTTATGCTCCAGAACCGCCCAGAACGACACCATAAGTGTTCTTTTTACAATTTTTTGACATTTTTTCATGTTGTAGAACCGTTCTTGACACTCTTTTACCAATCAGGTCCTTTCATTTGATACCCATATAGAGGTTGTAGTGAAGTAATATGTAATCCGCCATTTTGTATCGGCAGCCATCTTGGATTTTAATTTTTTTAATGATGAGCTATATTTTACCAATCAAGCCCTTTCATTTGATACCTATATTAGGGTATAGGATTTACCATACCAAAGGGTCAGAACTTTAAAATGGCACAAAGTAATAAGTAGTGGTAAAAAGTTAGGATTTTATTTTATTGGGAAAAGAAATTTATGGAAAAGTTTTTACATTAATATTTTTTAATTTTCTTTCTTTACTCTGTTTAGTTGAATAAATTATTGTGGCCCAATTTCTGATTACCTCTTTAATCATATCACCCGATAAATTTGTAATGGTGCCTAAGATGTTCTGCTTGAGGCCACGAATCGTTTGTGGTCTATTCTCGTAGACCTAAGATTTAAGGTATCTCACAAAAAATAGTCCCTAGGTGAGAGATCGCATATGTTTACATTACATATTTTGAAATAACCCGCACTTTGATAATACATTTTAATAAATAAATTGTAATAAATACATTTTAAAAAAATTCTACTTGTTATTAAATTGTGTATCTTTTAATAATGACTTGCCAGACACTACCAAACACAACTGTGACATAATTTTAAGTAATGTTGCTACAGTAACATTTTAAGAGGATGCCGTAGCACGTTAAATTGAGCTAAAACGCGATTTGCTGCCGTTTTTTAAATATTTGTTTTGGAAAAAGTTGTATAGGTATAAAAAGTTTCTTAAAATGATCCAAAGATTATCGGAAAGTTAATTGATTTTTGGTAATGTTAATAATTAACACATGAAATTTCCCATAATTACAAAACCGTAAAAATATCCAACTTTTCGATAATCTTTGGATCATTTTAAGAAACTTTTCTATATACAACTTTTTCCCAAACAAATGTTTAAAAAACAGCAACAAATCACGTTTTAGCTCAATTTAACGTGCTATGGCATTCTCTTAAAGTTCTTACACTCTTATTAGTCAATCCTTTAGTTGTGGAAAAATAGGTTATCCGCCATTTTGTTTCGGCGGCCATCTTGGATTTACATTTTTCATAATAACTTCTATTCTACTAATCAGGCCCTTTTATTTGATACCTATGTTGAGGTTGTAGTGAAGTAATATGTAATCCGCCATGCGGCTATCTTGGATTTACAAAAAAATGTATTATATCGTAGTGTCGTCACGACTAAGAGTGTGTACCAAATTTTAGATCGATAGGTCGTCAGGAAGGGGGTCAAATTTCAATTACTACATTTGACCTAAACGAATAACAAATAAATAATAAATAACAAATAAACAGGTCAAGTAAGTAAAAACGTTTAAAAACTACTATTATAGGTATAAAGATAAACTTTATCTAAAGAGTGAAATCAAAAGACCCTTAAATAAAATTTAATCCTTTATTCAAGTATTTTGTCTGTGAGAAAAGCTTCAAACTTCTATAAATGATGAAAACGTGATTGGTTTGATAATTCTTTGTAAGCGCCATCGAAATAAAATTCAAATAATTTTTATTTTTTGATGTTCTGTTGATTTTCTTGCCTTTTCATTGTTCCGTTTATCAAGAGACTAACAAAAAATTTAAATTTTGCTTAGAACATTGAAAAGCTAATTTTATCAGCGGTTAAGAAAAATAGTTATTTATTATACAAGAGAAAAAGTTCTATATTTTAGCTCGAGGTTTTGTTACCCAACGCAAAGTGGATGGAGACAATAAACCGAGAGCTAAAATCTAAACATTTTTTCGTGTATGATACACTATTTTTTTCTGTGATGGGAAAAACGACGCCTCATAATTAAAAAAAATCATAATATTAAATTCAGAAAATTAATCATGTAAAACTTGAAGTTTGAAACTTGTCGACTGGTATATTTGAAACACAATTAGACCTGGCATTACTATGGAAACCCTTAAGAAAATTATTTAGAATCTGTCAATGTAATTTTGTATTGACGTATTGAAATTAAAAAGTAAAAAGTAAATGCGTTTGTTTAGTAGTTATTGGGAATATTATAAGCATAAAAAATATCTGACTGGACGCCCAATAAAAGGTAAATGTAAGTTATGTATAATAAAATATTCTTAAGTTAAATATTTACATTTACTTACGTGTATGTTTTTTCGAAAATGTACGCATTTTTTCCCACGGGAAAAAAGTAATTTTATGAACAGTCAAATTTTAGTACCTGTTAACAGAGGTACAATGTCAAATGTTTTTCCCGTTACGGAAAGAAAATGTTTTTAAAAGTAAACTGGGTGTTTCTCAGAGATGTTTTCCCCCTATAACTTTTTACTTTTTAAAATAAAAAAATAAAATTTGGTAAATTGGTATTTGACCTAATTGTGGATTGAGTAATCTATTCACATATTTTCTTTTACTTTTGGTTAAACCGGAAGTTGGGCCACAAAAATCAATTCAACTTAACAAAGTTACCGAGAAAGTTTAAAAATATTATTTTTAAAATGTAATGCCATAATTTTATTTTTTAATAAAATAAAAATTCTGATTTAAGATTTAACTACTTATTACTTTGTGCCAACCTAATGTTTAACAAATTTGACGGAGATTGATAGTAGCTATACTCAAGATATCTTAATTAGGCATGAATTTGCATTTTCTATATCCAAAGAGGTAAGTATCAACTAAAATAACATGTCACATATTGTTTTTTTTTTAAATATAAGTCAAATGTAAAGTAGTTTTTACTGCTATAAACATAATATTACGAACAGGCAAGAGCAATTTTTAAAAATAAAAAATTTAAAAAGATCTCCAGAGACCGAAACCAAAAATTTAAAAAAATTATTTCGCAAGTCTATATTATTAGTCCAATATTACTTGCTATCTCAGCTAAACTTAAGGCTCCAATTATTGGGGTTTTATCCATGGGAGCATGGAGTGGGACACAAGCAGCTATCGGAAGTCTTAATCCTCCGTCACTTTATTTTAAAATGTTGCTGCCATACAATGGAAAATAAAGGTAAGATGTTAACGATAACAAATTAGTTGCTATATTTTAGTTGAATTGTACTATACCTAAAAATTGAAACCTTGTATCTCCGTTTTATCAATAGCGTAAGAATACACAGCTTCTTATACAGGGTGTCCAAAAAGGTGAGGTTATAAATGATAGGGGTGATAGAGTGGGCAAAAAATGTTAGTACTTCAAAAAAGTTCTATCGCACTTCTTTAGGGAGGTTGGTTGGTTGGTTGGATTTACCACCCTTTCGGGGTCATCTCACCCAGGTTTCGACTGTCGCCCCCCTTTAGGTGGTGCACTGCAGCCTTAAGTCTTATGGTGCCCTGACCCCTACTACTTCTCATTCACACACCATTCATTCCATAACTTGGATGGTTGCTGCTCGGTCGATTACGCCCGAGCAGAACACCGCGTGCCTTTGCCCAAAACCGACAACGGCCGTCACTATCGAAGTAAAATTTTCTTGCTAACCGTATTTGTCGAAGTGGTTCAAACCGGATTAGAAAATAACGATAAAAATATAAGAATCAAGAAAATGTAGGTTTTCAAACCGTTGCGTCATAGCCCAATAAGCTGTTAGGATATGATTATGATTTTTACCTTTTAGGGTCCATATGAACTTTAGTTTAGGCCGAATATAATTTTTTTACTTGTCTTTTACATCCATGTTAAAAGTTTACAAAAAATGATCACAACAAGGTTTTTAATGAGTTCAATGCATACGCCCACCCGACAAAGAATGCTAATATTGTTTTTAAACCATTGTCTGGAATGTATTCAAACACGGTTTAATACGTGACCTATACGACGTCACTGTTTAGCAAGAATATGTAATGTTTTTAAAAGGGTTTGAATCGTATTTACAACAAAAATGGCTCGAAGTTATGGTCGTGCTCCTCGCTTCTTTACTCCGGTGATCGACAAGGCCGACCCGCGGAAGCAAGCTACAAGCGCGACTTTGTTAGAGAAATATTGACCTTCAAAGTTTGAATTATAAAAACTTGTTTCAATTCTAACTATAAAACTGTTGATACAGCATCCGTTATTTCCTAAAATTTTTGGTTAACGCCTTTTAATGAGGCATTTACACTTACATTTATTTAATTTATTTTTACTAACGGCAAAATAAGGATGCGGAGATTGTACTGGATGTGGGTTTTGTTTAATATCACCGAAAATAAGCGGAATGTAAATGAACGGAAGTTTGGCAAATAGTCGCATTTCGTGATAAAGTACTCCATTTCAGTTCAGGTAGGCTTGATAAATAAATACTATATGAGCAAGCAGTTCTGTTATATCGGCCAGTAATAAAACAACAAAAATGCACGATTAGTCACGCATTATTAAATGCCGGTATTTAGTTGGATTGTCTCTTTTTCTCACATTGCCTATGTGTTATGTGATTTAGCTCAACCGGTATATAGAAAAGAACAATAACCAATAACCCAGATTCTTAAAGGAAATGCTATAAAAAAACGTTTCTCAACGTTTTTACGTAAAATCATTCATTCAAAAGTTATTCGGGTAATTGTCTAGAAACTGTCCGCAACTCCGATTTCGACGAAATTTGGTATACGGGGGTTTTTGGGGCGTTGATCACGAATCTGAAAGAATTTTAGTCGGAAACGTTTCGTTGTCGAGATATCCATCATCAAAGTAGTAATTTACACTCAACCCTATTTTCACTGTATTCCGCCTTCTTTTCGCACAAAATTTTTATGAAACACTAAATTGCCACACAATATTTTATAAACACCTTTTAAAAAACCTGTTTTTTATTTATTTTACACGTTTTTTTCATTAAATTGAAAATAATTTACCCATAAATGCTGCAATCATAAATACAATATGTAGATGTATTTATGGTTGCATACACGAGTTTGTTTAAAGTAAAGCTTTTGAATTAATATAATTAATAATAAAAAAATGTTTTTAAAGGGTTTTTGATGTTAAATGAAATATTGTGTGCCATTTTAGTATTATAATATGAATTTTGTGCAAAAAGAAGGGAAAATAGTGTGAAAATAAGATTAGTACAAATATCAACTTTGATGATGGATATCTCGAAAACGAAACGTTTCCGACTAAAAATTCTTTCAGATTCGTGATCAGCGCTCCAAAAACCCCGTATACCAAATTTCGTCGAAATCGGAGTTGCTGACAGTTTCTAGACAATTACCGTTATTCGAAGTAGAAAGTACTTTTGAATTTACCATCACATCATACTTTCAAGAGAGTACATTTTTTATTGTAAAACGTTAACCAAACGTAAAACATTTAAAAATATTTAAAGCTTAATTATTCGGAAACAGCTCGCCTGGCGTAAAGATACGTTTTTTGTTGGGAATTTTATTTCATAATATGTGCAAATAGTTTCTTTTTACTTTGCTCACAAACGTATTTAAAACTTTTTTATGGGGAAGGAAGGAGTTACTGCGAAGATTTTTGCAATTAAAAATGTTTTAAACAATAAAGAAAATTAAATAGTTCCTTACAAACATACAACATGGTGATTATTTTAAAATAAAACATGTGCCTTTTTGTTTCTTCACGAATGGTAAGCCAATACGAATTTATTTTGTCACTCATGCTTAGGTGGGGGGAGAGGTTCAAATCCCCTCTCTTATATAGTTACAGCTTCGACGCAAAAAAATAAATTTTAAAGATAATAGTCATCTTTATATTTATATTTAGAGCTCAACTTTCACGATATTTTTTTGTAACATAATAATTTTTGATGTATTTTTTTTTAAGAAAGTAGTCGTTTTTTGGCCCAGCCTAAAATTTATATGTGCTTACGTTAGAGAAAGTTCTCTAAAAATCGGCTAAAACGTTACCTGATGACCAACTGACGGTACGTGAAAAAGACACAAAATTCTTGAACCTGAAATAACTGACACAAGTGATAAAAAAATAAATAAAAGACGATTAGTATTATTTTTTTCTATGTAATAAAAACTATATTTATATTAAAGTCTACTTTAATTTAATTTAAATCAAAAATCCGTAAGATTTATTAATAACTATATTATTTAAATTTGGGTTAATTGTAAATGGAGCTCTTCAGAATAAGATAAATAAAATTATATATTTTTTTAATTACTGGAAAAAACCAATATAATTTACAAACCATTATGCTTATCTTTAATTTTAAATAATCATAGGCGTCCGTCATACAAAAAAAATATTAATTAAAGTAATTTTTTAATAACATATCATATGTCAGCAGTTTAAAATGTAAACAAATTAATTAATACTGAAAAATCATAGCGGGATTCTCCAAAAGTAATTAAAATGAACGAAACTGTAAAGGTCTTAGGCCGGGTTTATAAATCAAAATTTAATTTTCGTATTAGTATTAGCATTAGCACAATATTCAAGAACATACATTTAAATTGAAGTGTCTATAAATCAAATTTATTTTTTTGTCGGCAAAAATGACCTTAAAACACTCTAAAATACAAAAATAACACTAATATGTGGAAAATATTATTTGCTGATGTGCCATAAAAAGATTAAAAGTAGTACCTCCTTTTTATTTAGGTTTCATTACTTATTTTTTTTTAATTGTAGCTAAATAATACCACAAAAATTGCCTAATTTATTTTATGTCAATACTAAAACTAAGGCTATTTCTAAAAATAAAATTAAATTCTGATTTATAAACTCGGCCTTAGACCTATGTCGTAGACGCTTGGTTACATCTTTTTTATTTCCACTATGAAGCTTTCGCCTTCAATATGCAAACTTTATAAGAACAACTAAAAATACCAAAAAAAAAATAACAGTACGATTAATCACAGATTAAAAATGTATATAGAGTTTTTTAAAAACGTAAAAAAAAATAGTTAAATTTCTACAAAATTAAGTCGACACTAGAGTGGTAATGTCAATAAAAACCAAAAAAGAAAGATAACATGCACAACGCATTTATACTATCCGTAATATAATTTATTAAAAAACAAAGCAAATTGCATTTTTAAACAACATAAACCACATGCTTCCCTTAAAGCTAAAATATTGATGATGTAAAAACAAGATGTCAAAATCTACAGGGTGATTCAAAAAACATATGCCATCGCTTAAGGGGAGACTCCTTAGTCAAAAATAAGACAAAGATGTTATGTAAAGATGGGTCCGCAAATACTTTGTTACCAAGATACAGGGCGTTTAATTTTTAATAATTTTTCTTTTTTTTTTTTGAATATTTTTAAAACGACGCCAGCGATTTGACTAAAATTTGGGACACAAGGTACATTTATTAGTAGGCATATTTTGATTATAAGGAATTTGCTATATTTTTACCAGAGGCGTACTTGGGAGGTAGACACAAAATATTTTTTTAATAAAAACATGTACGCCACTTATTTTAATAAATTTTAATAGCGCAGTTAAATACTTTACTAAATGCTTAACAAAACTTGTCTTCTAGCATTTTTTCAAATTTTGTTTGGTTTTCGGGATATTTGCGATTTTAATACGGGCTGCAGCTACTGACCTCCATCTACGTTAAGTTATAAAAATCATCAAAGAGTGCTTTAATTAAAAAAGAAAAAACTAGCCTGCAATTTAACTTAAAAAGTGGCTAAATGAGATGCTGAAAATGTCCTCCTTCAGCTTCGTTGCATGCTCTTAGTCTTCGTCCTAAAGATTTGCGTACTTTTGCGCAAATAGTACGATTTTGTCTTATTGTTTTAAATGCCTTCTCTATCCTTTGTAACAATTTCTGCCTCGTATTCACGACTCTTTTATAAACAATTTCTTTAACATGTCCTCAGAGATAAAAATCTAAGGGATTGATGTCTGGTGATCTCGGTGGCCATGCGACTGGTCCTCCATGACCAATCCAGCGAGGAGCATACGCTTCATTTAAAAATCTTCTTACTTCAGCCCGAAAATGTGGTGGTGTTCCGTCATGTTGGAACCATAATCTGTTATTGTTTCTTAAATAAAGTGGCAAAATATCGGGCAATTTGTTTATTAAGAAATTGAGGTAAGACGCTCCATTTAATTTATTCGGTAGAACTACAGATCCGATAATTTTATTTCCAACAATTCCAGCCCAAATATTTAAAAAAATTGATGTTGGTAATTTGTTGTCTGCAAAGCGTGAGGGTTTTCTTTCGCCCATGTATGATTATTATGAAAGTTTATAATGCCTCTTCGTGTGAAAGATGTCTCTTCAGTAAAAAGTACATATTTAGAAAAACGCCGGTCATTTTGCAGCTGATTGAGAAACCATTGGCAAAATACTTGTCTAGGGCCATAATCCCTGGGTAAAAGTTCTTGTACCCTTGTTAAATGATATGGTTTTAGTTGTTGTTCTTGCAAAACTTGCACTACCGAAGCTTGAGAAATGTTTCCTAGTTCATTGGAAATTATTCGGGTACTGATATTAGGATCACGTTTTACCGAATTTAGTACTGCTTCTTCAGCTTGAACTGTACGACGAAATCTTGAACGCCTGGAATTTGCTTTTACAGGTTTGAGAGCCAGTTTCTCTTAAACGCATTACGATGTACTCAAAAATGATTTTACTAGGGGCTCTTCGTAGCGGGTATCTCTCAGCATAAAGTCTGACGGCTTCTCTTGAATTTTGTCTGGTTTCACCATAAATTAACAACATATCTGTTATTTTAACTCTGACGAACTATAATTAATAAAAGGAATTTTTAATGAGTTGGAACAAAAATTTATAATAAAAACAATAGCGGTAATACAATAGCCAATGTGTCAAATTTAAAGCAATTGTTTTTTTTTTTAATTTCAAAGCCTTCTTTGATTTTTATAGCTTAACGTAGGTGAAGGTCAGTAACTGCAGCCCGTATTAAAATCGCAAATATCCCGAAAACCAAACGAAATTCGAAAATGCTAGGAGACAAGTTTTGTTAAGCACTTAGTAAAGTATTAAACTGCGCTATCAAAATTTATCAAAATCAGTGGCGTACATATTTTAATTAAAAAATAATTTTTGTCTACCCCACAAGTACGCCTCTGGTAAAAATATAGTAAATTCCTTATAGTCAAAATATGCTTACTAATAAATGTACCCTATGTCCCAAATTTTAACTAAATCGCTGGCGTAGTTTTAAAAATATTCAAAAAAAAGAAAATTATAAAAATTAAATGCCCTGTACCTTGGAAACAAAGCATTTGCGGACCCATGTTCATATATTATTTTTGTCTTATTTTTGGCTAAGGAATCTCCCTTTAAGCGATGGCATATGTTTTTGATATCACCCTGTATATCTATATTTTTTATTTTTTCTTTTATTGTATAGATTATACAGTAACTCGCAAACAATTGGCAACATATCGTCAGTGTAATTTGCAAAGTTTGTAACTTTATTTTTAGAAATTTTACAGGAGCATATTTAAAAGCAAAATTTAACAGTGATGTGTGGTAGCCTATAATTAAAAACAATAATATAAAAATTATTAAAAAATTAATTGTTAAAATTTAATTTAGTAATTAGTTAATTAAAGGAAATTTAATAATAAACAAAACCAACCTAAAAATCTATTTTGACATATTATGTCGTGTGAACAGGGGTAAAGCGGAAAATTTAAATAAACTGATATGGTATCACAACTGTAGGCTTACAACACAAAAAAACTTGATAAATAAAGCACTTGGTATTTAACCCCAAATGCAAAGATTAAAGCAAAAAAAGTTAATAAAGTCAAACTAGCATAATTTAACTAAACTTTAATAATTAAGTTAAAATAGGCGTATTTTTTCGTTTTTTGACCTGCAGAACAAATAGTAGAGGAGCCCACGATGCTAAATGGGGATTTACCTGAGCGTCCTAGAGACCTATTATGTTACAAAGCTTAGATGATAAGAAGAAAAAAAGGTATATAATACCTTTCAATCGGTGGGGAAACGGCTATAGATTTTAAAATACTGTTATTATTTCGGCTTGTGAAAATATAATTTTTGTTATCCTTGAATTTTTTTTTTAAAATAAAAAAATACCTCACTTGAGAAAGACAAAATGACGGTTTTTACAATCTTGTAGCCCTTAGCTTTCTTTACGTCACTCTTAAATTGTCAGATTAGTGGAATAAGCACTGTTTAGCATGTAATTAACTCACCCTTAATCTGACGCGCTTAAAAATTTCTGATGGATATATTTTTGTTTTTTACGATCGGCTCCGTATACGGGGCTCATATTTGGTGGAGGTACTTAACCGGGTACAAGGTATCCGGTGATATTTTAATCAGCCGCGCTGTAGTAAATCCTAAAATCCCCTCTTGGGCTCCTTTACCAAAATAACAACATGAAGACGAGTATTCACCTTTCTTATGTAAACTAAAAACTTAGCAGTAATAGTCCATTGAAATGTTACATTTTACAACCATTGCCGCATTTTTCGGAGGACAAAATTTTTTTTTTTTTTAGTTTTTAGAGGAGGGTCAAAGTAAAGTTTAATTCAATTTTGTGGGGTCGCCACCCTTATCCTGCGGCTGCCATCTTGAGACGAGGTGCAAACGGTTTTTCTAATTTATATGAAAAACTATTGGCCACTTGGCCACACAAAAAAGAAAACATTTTTTGTTGCAAATTAAATGCCCTTCAATTTTAAGTTTGTCTTTTCTGACACCTATTTTAGAACACACTGTATAAATTACCACAGGATGTTTATGGAAAAACTAATTAATTTAGTTCTTAAAAAACCTTTATTTTTACGCAAATATTTGCTAAAAATTGAAATGATGGCAAGTTTCACGCCCCCTAGATTTTAAATCTTGCGAAATCGCAAGACGTTTTAAAGTAATTTAACTTTAAATTACCCAAATTTAATTTTATTTTCAATTGACCAATAAGAATAAAATTTGCATTTTGAAATTTGCTTCTTTCATCTGTATAAACAAGTTTTTAAGCTGGCATTCCTAGACACTGTCGCGCATTTTGGCAGTTCGTTCACAAGTTTTATAGCTTAAGAAACACGTACATTATTTGACAATTTTTGGTTTTGTATATTTAAGAGCGAGTTAAATAACCAGTTTTATTAAAATTCTTAATAATTATTATTAGCTTGCAAAGTTTATAACACCAGTTTCGTATTTAGGGACTAAAATTTATCAAAAAAACAGCCTGCCGTATTACAGTCGTCATAGCTTTATAGGTTTGGTAGCTTTACAGCAGTTTGACGTTGCCGTTGACGGAACAGGGAACGATGGGTTAAACATCTAATAACCCGACACCCACGGTACTCTGGTATTTAGGCATAGACCTTCGGGATGTCAAAAGATAAAAAAAAAAAAAAGCAGTTACTAAAAAGTAACACACTTGTTAATTAGAAACTTCTTTTGTCTTTTTATATTTATTACACTAAATAAATGTATAACTATAATTAAGATTCTGATTAATATTAAAAAATCTTTTACAATAATGTTAAGAAAGTGAAAGTGAAAAGTGATCGTTCCTAAATCGGCACTATTGCTAACTTCTTTATTATTGGAGATACGAAGTCGAATAATTTATTAAAGTTGTAGTACAATTTCTGCTGAATAACGTGCTGTCAACGAACAAACAATTGAATCTCGGGTTTTCGATTTTTTACCAAAATGTACTTTTTTAAATGGAACACTCTGTATATTATATCATCATTTTAAAGATCTATCAAAGAGCTTTAAAAAGTCAACATGTGATATATCCAATTTTAATAGTCTCGTAAATATGGCAATTCTCGGAAATTTAATAGTAAACCGGCATTTTTAAATACAACACTCTTTATATTACATCACCATTAAATAGATATTTTTAAGAGCTTTAAGAAAATACCACCTTTGATATGTCTATCACTTATACTTTTAGAAATATGGCCATTCAAATCTAAAAAATAGTAGATAATATTATAGCGTGTCTATTTTATCTTCGACACTAAACTTAGTGCTTATAGCTTAGAGCCGAAGATATAATGAAAATTTAACATATTTTTAGATTTGAATGGCCATATTTTTAAACTATAAGAGATAGACATATCAAATGTAGCATTTTCTTAAATCTCTTTAAAATATCTATTTAACGGTGATATAATATAAAGTGTTTTATTTAAAATGGCCGGATTACTATAAAATTCCCGAGGATGGCAATATTTCCGGAACTATTAAAAACGGGATGTATTAAATGTGGATTTTTGTAAAGCTCTTTGATAGATATTTTGAATGGTAATATAATTGACAGGGTGCTCTATTAAAAAGTAATTTTTTTGTAAAAATTAAAAACTCAATTTTCAATTGTTTTTCGGTTGGCAGCACGTTAATCATTGGAAAATGAGTTCTACAACTTTACTGGTCTTTTTGTTAGGTACACGCCTGGAAAGAATGGGACCGCTTCGGTCCTGATCCCGGGGTATACACGAGCTGACCCTGTTCAGCCCTATTGACCCCTATGAACTTGCCGGTCGCCTGAAACAAAATAAAAGAAAACCCCCAAAAACCCAAAAAATTCGAATTAAAAAACGACGTTTCGGTGGCAAGTCTGCCACCGTTGTCAAGTTAAAAATGAACTTAAAAATAAAAAATAAAAAACTAACTAATATTTAAATTAAAAAATGGTTAAATTTTGTGCTTTTAGAATCTCCAACTGAAAATAGTCTGACATATGTGTCACTCATGACACTGGGTCAGCTCGTATACCCGGGACCAGGACCGAAGCGGTCCCATTCTTTCCAGGCGTGTACCTAACAAAAAGACCATCCAATAAATGAATCCGCCTAACCAATATAGAGCATATCTTCAATTTACTAATTTAACCGACTTCGGATGTCCAATCATAGGAAGTTAGCAATAGTGCCGACATAAGAATGATCACTCTGTATACTAAGGGACTTGAAGTAAAAGGCCTAATAATTCTGTTTTATGCAAGTATATTACTGCCAGAAATTACAAATTAAAAACATAATTTATCTAGTACTTGTATCTCTCGGTCTGTACACGATATCCTGGCTCTTAAGATCCCTGATAATACCATTTGGTAGTCTTCCTGCTACTGAGATAGCGTAGATTCCCTTGCACATACGAGCTGTAAAAATTTAAAAATAATTTATTAAATATTTTTAGAAGTTTAGAAGAATTAAAATAAAATAATACTGTTTGAAATTTATTAAAAAATGAAGATTTTTTATACAAAAATACCTACGTAACAAAATTGAAAGTAATTGTTCCTATCAAACTTGGAGTATTTTATATTAAAACTCATATTTTTATTAAAATATATTAGGTTAAAAATTTTAAATATTTTTTAAAAACAATTTGGACATTTTGTTGCAATTACCATTTAATTGAAACATTAAAAATTTTAAAAATATTTTATTTATGGTATTTTATGTATAATATTAAAACTGTTTTTAACAACCATTTATCATGGGAATAATTTAGGTAAGTTAAACTATTTTTAATATCAAAATTGTAGAAAAATCGTTTAAAGGGTAATGAAACCTAATTTATAATATACACTTTAAAAACTGTTTTGGCATGGCATGGCAAAGTTGATTTTTCAAAATTAAGCTTATATTTAAAAAAAAGTTACAGGAAACGATGCTCAATACAGGGTGTTTCTTAATTGCGCTGAAAAGCTATTTTAATTAACAAACGTTTTTATAAAGATAAGTACGAAAATGCGTTCTTTCCCAGACACAAAGTTTTAAATGATTTTATAAAAATATGTTTTTTTAACACGCTTTTATTATTAACTTGGGTTGTAACTATCTATCTATCTATCTATCTATGTAACGGAATCTTTGAGCCTAATTTTTACCAACTTCCAGCTATTCAATTTCGTTGAAACTTTGCACACGTATCAAGGACCGATGACAATGCAATAATTTAAAAACAGTATCCCGTTAAGTTTTAGCATTTTCCAGGAAAACCGGAAAAGTGAAAAAT
Organism: Listronotus bonariensis; assembly: GCA_014170235.1. Classification (NCBI taxonomy): domain Eukaryota; kingdom Metazoa; phylum Arthropoda; class Insecta; order Coleoptera; family Curculionidae; genus Listronotus; species Listronotus bonariensis. The sequence continues at coordinate 15,369 of JACEGR010007395.1, forward strand.
CTTACGTTCTCGCGGAGGCGCCAGATTAGACAATTGAATAATCGAACTTGACAACATTTGCCGACGGGTTGGGGACCGGGATAAGGTTGCAACACCTTAGTTAAACAAACAAAATGGCGAAGGAATTTTTAGTGAATAAACTGGAGCATTTAACTAATTGATATATCGAACTAAAAATGAAAAATAAATAATAGTTTAAAAAAACTAAAAAACACGCTTTTATATGCAACCGAACTAAAAATTAGAAAATAATTTTTCATTACAAAAAGTTTGTCACTTCAGAATAAAAGCGTGGGGTGCTTAATATATTAAATGTTATAATTATTCTATTTGCAAATATCTATGAGGGAAAAGTTATGAAAAAATAGTAAAATGCACCCCACGCTTTTTACTGAGTGACAAACTTTTTGTAATGAAAATTATTTTCTAATTTTTAGTTCGGTTGCATATAAAAGCGTGTTTTTTAGTTTTTTAAACTATTATTTATTAATATTATCCCTTAACTTACTTTGATTACTGTAGCTGTACTGTAAATTACATAAAAGGGCTAATTTAGCCAAAATTTAGTCCAGAGTTGTCTCAAGCAGAACCTAAACGAATATTTCTTACAAAAAATGTACGTGACCGGCTTTCATGTATTTTAAACATTGTTATATAAACTAGGAAAATGAAAATAAAACTCTTTGATTGCTTAAATTTTTGCTTAGTGTTCAAAAACAATAATAAAATTCAATTTATTGCAAATAACTGTACAACCCAAAAAGTGAAAGACTTTTTAAAAATACTAAAACAACAATTACTAACAATAAAAATACTTACAAAAGAATCATGGAGGCAAAGTTTTTAACCGCGTAAAGAAGTTTACGATAATTGGTTGCGTGGTGTATTCAATGAACCAATGAAAATCTTAGGGTTTTAAAGCTACTTTTTACAAATTCGCGCAATAAATAACGTGTTAATACTAAAAATGCTTTTAATAAAATTGTCTAACCTGTAAGTTATTAATTTTAATTTATAAAAGCAAAATATTTCTTAAAAATACAAACATAATAAAATAATTTGGTAGGCAACATCGGTCAACTTTTTGGGACTTTTTACTGGTCTTTGGTCCCTGGAAGGTAAAGTTTAATATGTATTTGTATATATAAATTTTTTAATAAGTACTTTATACTTAAAGCAGAAATTAAAAAAAATCAAATACTACATCAGATAATACTTACATTAATACTAGTCGCGCAGTGTATTTTAAGCACCGTTTACAAACAAATATTTATATTGTCACAATTAAAAACCAATTTCAACTAAGTGGCGCGCCTAATTAAGGGAAAAAAGTTTATTATATTTGTCTTTAAAAAAATCCATTCCCAAACACATATTTATATGAAATTTTCTCACAGAATAAGCCTTGGATTTCGCCCTTAATTTTGTTTTACGGCAACTAGTAAATAACCTGTATATTTATAATTTTGTAAAATCTTTTAAATTTTTGAAATTTTTCCAAAAAATGGTAATAACTTTCCTTCACCGACACTTTGCTCAATATTTTTTTTAAACATTTATTCAGAGTAATCGTGAAGTAAGGAATAAATTTATTATCTAGTAAATCACAATACTGCAAGTTTTCATGGACATCCGATCTTGGTGTTGAGTATTGTCAAAATTTCAAGTCGCCGTGCAAGAATTAATTTAAGTCATGATTTGTGCCGAAATATGTCATGTTCAAATTTTGTATGAGAATAACTCCTAACATGCGTTGTTATAAAAAATGTTTAGACTTTTCCGAATAATCCGAATATGCAATAATATACTAAAGGTTTCGTATCTTAAAAACATTTTTTTTTCATCACTCTTATAAGAAACATCCTGTATATCTACTTTTTATGCAAGAATTTGCGCGATTATAAAACTAAATCGAGAAATATAAGCCATTTTAAAAAAAAATGTGATTTACGAGGTAATCAATTTATTACTTACTATACGCCACCCTGTATGTTTAGGCAAGGATTCTGAAGTAGGATTCTGGTTAGACAATTTTTTTAAACTTTGCACCCTATTTATATGAATTAAGAACCTGCTTCCAACCAACGTGTATCTTAATATCTACATATAAATAAACTGTTTTAATATTAAAATATTGTAATGAAACACATTTTTTAAATATATTTTTTAATCTTTGGACAATCCACGAAGGCTGAATGCCTAAATACTAACGTACCGTGGGTGTCTTCCTAAAAAAGTAAATAAGGCAATATAAGGGAATAAACAAAGGAAACTTACACGCAACCCTGGATTTTATAGCGTTTTAAATAAGTTTTTGCACTTATTTTGCAGTATTTCTCAGGTTAAGAAGTTATCATACTTACATTACCTTTACTTTATCTTTGGTATAGTTATATAAATATCTCCATTGGTATTACCATTTTAGTATACCGGGTGTAAACGAAATGTCTATCCAGCATTTTATTTCCTTCAGTAAAATATTATACTTGTCCAATTTTAGAATGGTATAGTGTGTCTTGAGATGCTAATTTTGGATATAATAGTTCTTACCAATTACTTCCGGTTTAACCTAAATTGATACAAACTTGAATATTTTAAATATACCACCATGTATATTTTAAAATTTAAATTCTACAAGTAGCCTGACATAAAACCTTTTGTATACTTATAACCTATCTCTTTTATTTTTAGAAAAATGGAGTTTGAAAAGGTATCGATGACCTCACAATTACCAGTTTCATGTATAGTGTGTCGTCGTCTGGACCTTTTCAAACGCCATTCTCTCTAAAACAAAAAGATAGGTTATGGGTATATTATAGGTTTTGTATTAGGAATGACTTGTAAAATTTAAATTTTAAAAAGATGTAGGGTGTTCCATTAAAATTGTCAGGGTTATCATCAGTACAAATTTTACAGCACTTCCGTTTAAGGAGGAAGTAGTTATACAATGGCTTCTAAAGATTAAGTCTTTTAAAGAACTATTTTAAGCATTTTATATTTTTGTATAGTATGCGGTCGTTTGGATATTGTCAAATGCCATTTTCCTAAAACCACAAAAGTAAGGTTATGGTTATATTTATTTTTTTAATTATTATTAAGTTCTGTATTTAGCAACTCGTACCAATTCTAAATGTTACAATATAGCTTTTAAATGTTTTATATCGGAAATGACCTCTAGAATTGGAATTCTAAAAATATACAGGGTGTTCCATTTAAAAAATCTAAGTTAATATTACTTCCGGTTAAACCGGAATTAATACACAGATGCTATTATATCAAAAATTGGCAAGCAGTGATAATAATGTCTCTAAATTTGAAAACTTTACGTTTGCACTGAAAAAATAAATTGCTGGCTAGTAATTTCTTTGTCACACGGTATACTTACCTATTCTTTGCCATTTGGCAACCCAGCTCTCTTCAGGGTGCATATTAGCAATCATTCTGTAAAAAGATAAAATTATTTTAAAATAAAATTTGCTTATAATTTTTTTATATGGAATAATTTAAAAAAATATTAATAAAAAATATATTAAACTAAATGTCAATTTAAACTGTTTGTTATTACCTTATTACCTCCTAATTTACAAAAAAAGTATTTAAAAATAACGCATTAAAATGTGATTTATTAAAGGTTTTATGTATTATTTGCCATACGAGATAAGACCGATAAAAGTTAAAACCAAAAACTGGCATATTTTTAAACTCCTTTTTTAATTTTTATATTTTTTTAGCAACAAATATTGAGGAAAAAATAAACACATATAGCTATAAAATACTTTAATTCTTATCATACATGATATTTCTTAACATTCGGTATTTATTACACTGGTCAAAACACTTTTCTACATAAAAAAATATTATTTCCTCCTAAGCCAAAACTAAGGAAAATTTTTTTTTTTTTTTAAATTAAAGTTTGCTTTTTAGAGCAATTTTTCAAGTATTTGGCAAAAATCACTGATCTTTTTACAGGTTGTAATTTAATTGATTGCTAAAAATACAGGATGTAATAAAAGTCATTTTTAAAATCCACATGTATTTTTCAAAAATTTGACCTTCTGACTATTTGTTTTAAATGCACCTTTTTCGCGTAAAAAAATTATAACCGTTTTCGGGCATTTGTAGTACAACGAAATTGGTGCCCTATTTTCAGTTTTATTCAAAACCGGTGCAAGGAAGGAAAAAACTAAGAGGTCAAATATGTTGCAAATTTTTTGAGGATTTAAAAATTATATAAATATTTTTAAAAAGTATATATTTATTAACGTGAATAAGACAAAAGCAAACTCTAAGTACTAAAAATAAAAATGTAAGTGTTTTTAATTGTCCCTAATCAGAATTTAAGCATGAGAGAGAATCCCAACTTTTTTTATTGACCTGTGTCATAAATCCTTACTATACTAGAGATTTAAACTTTTAATATTAGGTAAATAAATAGAAATTTACTTCAAATTATTTTACCATAGAGTATTTATTATATAATAAATACTTAAACTACGGATTTAAACTTTTATTATTAAATAAAAAAATTAGCATAAGTTTTAAATTGTTGGGTAAGAAAATTCTGTCTTTTTCTGAATCGTAATTTTTGTCATACTCTTTAAACAGTGATTATTGACCACACCCTTATCGTTTTTCGATAGATTCTACCGCATTAATGTGGAATAATAAATAATTATTTCGATAAAAATATTAATGAAAAGTTTTAAAGGAATAGCATGACTAGTGATATTTATCTTTTAAGTAAAGTTGGTAAAACTTTACTTATTGCATTGCGATACCGTAATTCGCAAATTAGCTAACTTTATTGTCCTTTAAAATGTGGGTAGTTTATTAGGACTAGGGTACCTGCGCCATATAAGGTCCGGGAGTGTACTAAGGGCCACATTTAAAAACTCGCGAGAAAATATATAGGTTTAGGTTTAAAACCCATTTAAACCAATGAATATCACGGGAGGTAAGCGGAGGCTGCTACGCGCTGCCTTTTAGTAGCGAAGAATTTGTGACAGGGTGCTGTATCATCATAAGGATTTATGGCTATTGCCAAAGAAAAACTAATAACTAAAACAAATAATGAGGTAATAATATTTTTTGTACATTTTTAGTTGTTTAAAACTTTGCGTTTTATTTTGGAAGAAAAATGGTTATTTTGTTCTAAACTGATGTTTTTTAAAATTGTGCCCACCAGCTAATAAGGCCCACTAAAGTAGGTTATAGCTTATAAAAGTCAATAAAAGAAAACTTATGTGCTGCTTGGGTAGCTACAAAAGTTACTCAGTGGCTTAAGTGCAGAGCAAAGGAATTTAAATCTCACTTTTAAGAGCTATGTATTTCCGACTTGGAACTACGCTTTAATAAAAATAAGCTCAGAAGAAAGGCAACTAATTATAACTAATAAACCAAAGGTTTGTTAGTATAGGAAATATTAAAAGTTTTTATTTACTTTCGGTAAAACAAAAATATATACATTTTGGGGCCCTATTTTACTTATGGTAGTTTAATAAGGCCCATAAAAAGACTTTTAATAATTTTCATAGTTGGTTCTATTTTTATTTTTGTAATTAAATATATATTTTATTTTTAAAATAAATAATCAATCTTTAATCTAAACAAAATGTTGCTGAACTGTCTTTAATCATTCGAGTTTTTTTTAACATTTAATGTTAGGTGGGCCCTATATGCCGCGTATACCTTATGAAATTTAAAATAGATGGAATTTCTGTAGTTTCCTTATTTAAAACTAGCCGACCCGTGCCCACTTCGTTGTGCGTAAATTCTACTTATTTTAAAACTGTTTGTTAAATTATAATAAAATATAGCCTAAAGCAATCCTTAATAGTTTAGGTTTATGATTTATGATTCGAAGATTAGCCCTTACAAAGATACAAACTTTACTTCTTTATAATATTAGTATAAATTACTCAAAGACATTAATACTTAACAAAAATATTAAAAATCCTATCGGTATCGATTAGTGCTATAAATTTAGGGCAATATGTAAGGTTATCTAGGGGTATTTATTTTTTTTAATAATTATTTTATAAAACATTGATTTGGTAAAAACCATAAATAAAAGTATGTAGGCGATAATTAAGGCTTTAAATGTCATCCTGGATACGATTTGTCCCGTTTTTCTACTATGCAGTAACGGTAAAAAAAGCATTCTTTTTTCTATAAGGTCAAAAACGTATTTATTGTTTTAACTATTAAAAAAAAATTGTATATTTATAACCACTTTAAATTAGCAATGATAAAGCAAAAACAACTAAACAAAAATGTAATATGTGTGTTGTTTTTGTTACAGTTTTGTGACACTGTCAAAGAGTTAATGTTGTTTTCACCCAATATATTAAAGGTTCTAAACTTACCCATCAAAATTTTGACTGGTACAATCATACACAGCATCCCTATTTCCCTTCATTCTCAGAAATGAGTCACAGTTATCACAGCCATCTTCTTCAAACTGATCGATCGACTTAATAAGAGAACACATTAAACAGGCTCTAAGACCCCTTAAGCTTTTCGGTAATGTATCGAATGACATATTTTAGAGAACAAATATACTTTTTCCGAAGAGTATTTACTTACGACGAGCGCTACACACAAACTAATTGCAAGAAGCTCTTACCAGTTCTTTATATCCCCTCGAAGGATCAATTGAGAGCACCCCTATTTTTGGGTTGGTTACCTGAACCACCCTTTATCATATTATACGTTATAACACTGGGGCATTTACAATAAACCAACTTATGCAGTTTATACCATGTCTTTCCCTATTACAATAATTTTATACTTGGGTTAAAATAGATTTAAGTTAATGTAGAGGTGTTTCATTTTCAATGGTTTTACGAGTATCTCGAACATTGTAAGCATTCAAAATCCATAAAGGACTTTTTTTTTTTTTTGAAAAAACAGTTTATGGCTATTGCACTCCATCTCGGAGCTACAGGGTAATTTTCAGATTATACTTATTGGTATACCCTTCTTTAACTCGTTCGCCATTAAATTTATATAAAAAAAAACTTTTTTAGATTAATTGTATAATTTTTTAAAATAAAATATTGTGGTGTAATCAGTTGTTTTCTATGTTGGGTAGTTTTTGAGAAAATTAACCAACTTATATTTTTGAAGGAACATCCTGTATATTTTTGTTTTATATTTATTAGGCTACCTTTGTGCTTTTCAAAAATATATACAGAGTGTGTTCTTTTTATTTTATACTTTTGTTAAAAAAAGTATTTTTAAAAATTTTATTTTTCTTTTGTAGAAAGCCATGACAGAAAATAAAACAAAACAGGAATTTTTAGGACCATTTTGTTTTGAATAAACCACCCCTACTTGATTTTTATTAACAATAAACTGTTCATTTTAAACTTATTTTAAATAACTTACCTATGCCTTAGTAAATATACTTTTATACCTATGTAGTTTTTTTAATAGTTCAAGAACATGCATTAAACTAACTAAATGGAAATAAAAAAAATACATAGGTACTATAAAACGCTTTAATTTAAGCTTTAATTATAATTTTTGTTTTTCTTACTTTATGTAAGATTTCGTTTATTTTTAATGTTTTATAATATGTATTTATTAATAACTTTAAATAAAAATTTTAAACAATTATTTGTGCCTCATCTGACAAACAATTTTGGTTACTGCCTAAAACGGCTTTTGCCTTGGACACCTTCAAACACACTTTCACTGCAGAACTTAATAAGTGACAGTATTTGGGAATGTGTCGAAATAAAGACTTTTAGTACTTAATATTAGTTACCATCAGGTATAACTTGTCAATATGGCCGGTATTTTTGACCATCTGCAAATAATTAATTTCCATAAAAATAAAGTAATAAGAATGACCCCTTGGCACTATGCCACGTGACCAAAATAATTTTTGTAAGAAGCGGTTTAAGTGACATTCTTTTACCTTAATTTTACACGATCTCAATAGATAATTACAGGTTATTTGCCTTTATCTTTGGAACAAGACAATACCGTTCCAAAGATAAAGGCAAATAACCTGTTTTAATTCCCTTATTAGGTAGTTGATAGTTAAAAAAATAAAATAAAAATAATGATTTTTAATTTTGGAAACCATTTTATATTAGATTTAACTAATTATTAAAAAACTAAATTATTTCTATTACATTTTTAATGCTATATTAACGTTTCTTTTTACTGACGTGCTTCCTATCCTCCCAAATATTTTACTGTCTGATTTATAGTACACAAATATCTGTTGTGTAAAAAAGGCACTATTACACACACATTATACCTAAGTATCTGTAAACCGCCGAATAATAGTTAAAGTTAACCTAACTTTAATAATTATTTGTTTCATTGTTTAATATTATTTTTATTACTGATCAACAAACAAAAATAAAACTGGGAGACACGTTTGACACCTACGAATATTTTGTCGAAGATCTTCATAAGTTAAAAAATATGTATTTACATATGAGGTATTTTAACGGCAGGAAAAAACAAAATTGTTTCATAGAACTAAAACTAAAGTATTGCCAATTAAAGTATGCAGGCATTAAGGGTGAAACAAACTTTAAGATTCTCAGGAAAAGGAAAAAAATTACAAGCTGGTTTTTAAAAAATAAGTTTATAAATAATGAGTGTATTGAGACTTGACCAATTTTGTTGTCCCGGTTTTAAAATTTTCTTATTTTTATTTAAAAATAATAATATTTATTTATTTTAAAACATACAGTTTTCTTAATCCTAATCTGCAATGGACAGAGCAATTGTTTCGACATTAAGCCATATAACCATATCCCAAGGACAAACAAATTGTCCTACCGGTTTTCAAGAGACTGGTTGTCCGACAGACATTTTTAAAACTTTTTAAACATTAAACTGTCCGATAGAACATAGATATTTTTTGCTTTTTTGATGCCTACAGTTAAAGTTTGTTTAAATAATATTTAAAACATCATAATTTATTAAAAAAATATTAATAGCTTACCTCAGTTATTCAAGTGACTGGTTTTCCGACGGACATTTTTTTTATTTTTTTAAACCTTGAACTGTCTGATAGAACATATATTTTATTTTTGGCATTTTTTTATGCTCACAGTAAAATTTAGATCAAATGCGATCTTGAACACCATAATTTAATATTTAATAAATAATAATAATTAGTTACGTATTTCTGCTGGTTGTCGGACGGTCACATACTGTGTGTCCCACGATAGGTGTTACAAAAGGACAAATGGACCAAAAATGTTTGAATTTAATGACGAAATTTTGGGAAAACTGGTCGCATGGTCCAAAACTAATAAATACAAAATTTTACACCAATTGGTATTATTCAGGGCCAATTCCGTTGTGGTTAACGTTATTCTGAGACTGCGCAGTAACGCAAACATGATCCGTTATCGTTATTAACCATACCGGACTCCTTTAATTACGGATGAATACCGAAGAGCTTATGTTATCGTTATCGTTATTGTTAAACTGCGTGGTTGCCGGATTGTAGAAATTTTAATATCAATTATTTAAAAGGTTAAAATTTTAATGCCGTATTAATTAAAATATCATTTATACCTAGGCTCTAATTAGTCGAAAAATCTATAGCAGTAATAAAAATCAAATAGTGTTAAGAAATTAAAAACGGACTTGCACTTTCACGGATATTCTAAATCAGTAATTAATTTAGATGTTACAATCTGGCACACTTGCTTTTATTCTACTACCAAACCTAACCTTACTTTTGTGTTTTGCTTATACTGTACTGTTTGCATCTACTTTAAAAACGAAATCAACAGAAGTGCTTTGCATTTATTTAAATATGAATTTATATCTTATGAAGAATAAAAGTAAATACTGATTTTTCGTTAACTTTAAAATGGGTGAACCACAGGCAAAAATAAGGTTATGTGTCGAAAGCGCAGACGCAAGATATATTTCTTAAAAGAGGCTGCAAAATCTCTGTCTTAAACTGCTGCCGTAATCGTTATGTTTAATAACGATAACCATAAGGAGGCCAAAAAACGTCTGTTATTTTAAGAGGTGTCTCTAATAAGTGCTATGGTAGGGGAGCCAAGAGAAATTTCTGAAGTTACTACAGCGCGTCAGAAAAATATACCGGAGGATACCTGGTACCCGATTAAATACCTCCACCAAATATAAGCCCCGTATACAGGGGCGAGCGTAAAAACAAAATATATCCCTCAGAATTCAGAACGCGTCAGATTAAGATAGGGTGAGTTAATTACATGCTAAAGAGTGTATATTTCACTAATATAGACAATTTGAGAGTGACTTAAAGAAAGCGGAGGGCTACAAAGTTGTAAAAAAACGTCAATTTGACATGCTCGAGCGTGGTTATTTTTATTTTTTTTTTGAAGAAAATAATTCAAAGGATAACGAAAATATATAATTCAATACGATTTGAACGATTATTACAAGCCGAAATAATAAAAATATTTTTTTGACATACTTAAAAGTCTATAGCCGCTTAACGCCCCGATGAAAAGGTATACATTATATAACATTATTTTTCTTCTTATCATCTAAGCTTTGCAACCCAATAGGTCTCTATGTACGCTCGAGTAACTGCAATTTTAGCATCTTGGGCTTCCCTACTAAACGATATCCATGTATTAGTTTTTATAATTACAGTTATTTAAAATAAAATGTATTTTTGAGTAATGTAAAGTTATTTATATATTATTTGCTGCATTGGGGGCCAAGAATAAACCTATAAAACACGTCACTTTGAATCACTTGAAGAACTAATAAAAAAGCAAACAATTGCAGAAATAAGAACACTAATTATTAGTTAAAGATTTGTTTTAATTGACATAAATAAAAAGTAACGTTTGGCGGATTCATTTAATAGGTGGTATTTATTTGGGTACACGCCAAAATAAAATTAAAAGTACTAAAAAACCAAAAAAAATTTAAACAAGTAAAAAGATAATTAAAAATCGACGTTTCGGTGGCAAATCTGCCACCGTTGTCAAGACAAATGGAATAAAAATAATAAAAATAAAAACTTACTATTATTTAGGTTTTAAAATTCAATATTTTTCTGTTTTTCTAGGATATTCGGAAATTCTGAAAACTTTGACATTAAATGTCAAAACATGTTTGTTTGGTTATAGTGTCATAGTGACATAGATAACTGGTTGCTGGTGTATTGATTGTTTATTTTACAAAAAGGTGAATAGTTAGTTAATTTTTAGTCTTCCTGAAGATACTTCAGTATCAAGCAAAGGCAACCAAGTGTTATTTAAATTAACTGAAATTGATGCTACACAATTATCTTTATTTAATAATATATACGCACTTTCTTTGATTTTGCGTTTTTTAGAACAAGTTTCCTTTGCTAAAATGCTCGAAGCATCCCAGTTTATTCTATGATTGTTATCAAATGCGTGTTGGCAGATTTTTGATTTATGAAATTCTGTGTTTTTAATGTATGATCTGTGTTCTTTTATGCGTTTGGCTAATGGTCTACAAGTTTCACCTATATAAAATTTATTGCATTCGCAAGGTATTTTATAAATGACATTTTTGTATTTTCATTTAAGTTGTATGGTTTTGTTTTGTTAATTGAGATCTGATTGTGTTTTTGTGTTTTTAAAGATTGTTGCGAATATTAAATTTATGCCCTATTCGTTGAATTTTATTTGATAGTCCGGGAATGTGTGATCAATACATTTGTAATGGGTCTATTTTGATTTTGTCTTGTAACAGGTGACGCGTTCGCCCAGTCCGACACCCGAAACATTTAACATTGACGGGCTGAGTTAAAACGCCGCTTTCATATATAGGGTATTATTATTCGTGGTAGATTTGCCAAAGGAAACCCTTTTATAAAGGTTTTAAAAGTGCTTTTTATTATAAAATCCATTTCATAACTTGCCTTGGGACTAAAAGATCTAATTTGGTTTTAGCCAAATAGAATTGTTTTGATTGAATTGAAAAAAGGGCAGAGAGGTTCCATAAACATCCCTAAAATTACTTTTTAAGACAAAAGGGGTATTCTAAAGCACTAAAGACACATTTGTTTACCAGGTGGCCATAAGATGGGATGCCATGTTTTTATTTCTTAATCGATAATTACGCAACTTGGTGTAGTTGGTGGACAAATGAAAAGTTAGTTTTATGTATAAATGAAAAGTTTTTCTATTTCCAGTTCCACCTGGAAATAATCTTTATAAAAATACAATATTATATATTTTTATGATTTTAAGTCCAAGATGGCCGCCGATACAAAATGGCGGATTACATATTACTTTACTACAACCTTAACATGGGTATCAAATAAAAGGCCTTATAGGTAGAATAGAGCTCACTAAAAAAAGAAAATTTAAGATGGCTGCCGACACAAAATGGCGAATTACATGTTTTCTATAACTACCTCAATATAAAATCGTTATTTAGTTCTGGTTAGTTATAGTGAGGCATTAAATAAACTCAATAGAATAAGAAGTATTAACTAACAACAAAACTTAAATTTTGAAAATAAATTATGTAAAAAAATATGTTTAACTGTTTTATTGTACTAAAAGCTAAAAAATAATATATAAGTCTTAACCACCGAATCGCATTAATGTTTTCATCAATCTAAGGTATTGATCAGAAAAATAGTAAAGTCGTTGGGCACATAAAATTTCTATCATAATATTTACTCTGGATACGTTACGCCCAACGATTTTATTATTTGTCTGATAAATACCCCAGATTGATGAAAATATTGGTGCGATCTGGTGGCTAGGACTTACCAAAGTATTTTTTAGCTTTTAGTACAATTAAACCGTTTAACATATTTTTTTACATAATTTATAAAAAATATATACGGTAACAATACGGTCTGATAATATGCGTTACTTTGGAGTAATATTATTTAAGTGCAACAATTATTACTTACATAGGATTTGTTGCCACTTCAGTAATTGTACGAACTAATTCTTCCTTGGTTGTATTTAAATAGTCAATACCCAGTGCAACGCCTTGCTCAATTAGTTTTTAAGCATTTGTTCTTGGTCTGCAATAAATGGAATACCCACCATGGGCATCTCCCGGTCTATAGCTTCTTCTCGTTGATTGAAGGCCACATTGACTAATAAATACTTTTACGTTCCGATGAGCTGCAACAAATTGTCTAATGTGACATGTAATAATACAATTTATACCTTAAGTAGACGCGTGCCTCTTTATTACGGAAGTAGGCGCGTGGGGTCAAAAAGACCCCCAACCGTAAATATCCAATATATTCACTTTTTCTTTGATTTTTTTTAAAATGAAGACTAATTAAATGAAAAAGTTGCCATAAAAAAAATACTCGTATTTACACAATTAAACGTAATTTTAATTGAAGTCACTGTCATTATTTTTTAAACAGCTGTTTATGGGACGGCAATGTAAGAAAGGCAAGTTACTGAATTTTATTATTTATGAGCACACTTCATACATTGCCTTAGTTAACATAAATTATATGAGCCCAAAAATTGGTATACAGGGTGTCCCGTAATTAATTGGACATGGGTTAATGTAAGATACCTGACATGAAAATAAAGCGTTTGAGCTCAATATCGTTTAGCAAAATGCTATAGGTTCTCGTTCTACAGAGTGTTAAAACTAATTTTTACCAAACATTTAGTGACATATGTAGGAATCCGCTGGACAGATTAAAGACAAATTTAATGGACTCTTACTATTTGGGATGACGAACACGAATATGATATCTATTTTACCATTAGCACTAGATGGCGCCACATACAATAACATTGATTGATTAAAATGGTCATAACTTTATTGACCTTCCTGTACATTTGCGACTGAAAATAATAAAACAACATTTAATTTTAATAAAAAAAGTATACTTCTTTAATCCCCAAAAGCTAGACAGTTTTCGAAATAAACGTCAACCGTCAGGAATTGTGGCAAAAGATTGTGTCAATATCATCAGGGCCCAAGAAGAATCATTATTTGGCGTCAGGCAAAATTTAAATAAAAGAATTGAACAATGTGTCCATTTGTGAACATTTTGAACATTTATTATAATCAATGGCCTTTTCTAACTTTATCGTTGTTAATTAAATTTTAGAGTGTTCATGCGCAACACAATAAAAAAGTCGTTTATATCAAAAACGGTCTACTTTTTGGAGATCAAAGAGATGTACTTGTTTTGAATAAAATTAAATGCTGTTTTATTATTTCTGCTCTCAAATGTGCATACCAGGGAGGTCAAAAAAGTTATGACCATCTTAATCGATCAATGTTATTGTATGTGGCGCCATCTAGTGATAATGGCAAGATAGATATCATATTCGTGTTCGTCATCCCAAGTAGTAAAAGAACACCAAATTTTACTTTAATCTGTTCAGTGAATTCCGAGATATTTCACTAAATGTTTGTTAAAAAAATAGTTTAAACACCCTGTATAACAAAAACCAATAACATTTTGCTAAGCGATATTGAGCTCAAACGCTTTATTTTCATGTCAGGTATCCTACATTAACCTATGTCTAAATAATTACGGGACACCCTGTATATATGGTATGGACCCATATTATAAAAATAATAATAAAAAAATGTTTTAATTTTCTTATTACATTTATATCTAACATAATTTTCACATTTGGGCTGAAAAACATAAAATAAAACTAAAAAAGAAATTCTTTTGAGAAATAGTAAATATTTATAATATCAAATGAAGTGGGAGTTTATTCAGAATCTATTTCTTCTTCTAGAGACTGACTATAAATTGTTTGCATATAATATGAGCACATTGGCTGTTTATACTTCACATAAAAATTTAATGTCTTATTGTCTGTTTGTCGGGGACAAACTATACATCTGTTTCGAGTCCCTGAACTTCTCGCAGCTCTATACAGTGAGGTCCTAAAGTTAGTCGCCCCTCTTATAACTTCTGAACCGTTTGGTATATTTTCATGACACTTAAAACAATATTTTATTACCAAGGTCTGCAATTTTTTACATACCAACGACATCTCTAAATGTCAAGGTGGCAGCTGGGCGCCATATTGCGAAAAAAATTAAATGGAAAGGGGGTTCTCGTGGCACAAAATTTTAAAGCCCCTGACAGGTACTTTACAACCCTAGAATATAAGGTTAATACCTTAATCGACTACAAAATGGCGGTACTTTTAAAATTACTTAAATAGCTGATTTCGATGGACATATTTCCGAAAGAAATTAGGTTAGATGTACTTAATGTATTATGTTCCTAAAGCTCTTGTAAGGTTCTTTTTAATGGTGATATAATATACAGGGTGCGTTATTAAAAAAATATATACTTTTTTGCTACCCTGTATGTTACCACCAGTATCACCATTAAGAAGACCTTTAAAAGAGCTTCAAGAAAATACCATATTAGGTACATCTACCTTAATTACTTTTGGAAATATGGCCATCCAATTCAGGTAATTTTAAAAGTACCGCCATTTTTGTAGTAGGTGAAGGAGACCCCCTTTCCTTTTAATTTTTTTTGCCATATAGCGCTCCGCTGTCACCTTGATATTTAGAGCTGTCACTAATATGTAAAAATTGCAGACTTTGGTCATAAAATATTGTTTCAAATTTCATAAAAATATACCGAACGGTTCAGAAGTTAGAAGGCGGGCGGCGGACTTTAGGACCTCGCTGTATACTGTAACGTTAGGAAGTTTAGTCAAATTGACCCCGCACGCTCAAAAATCATTTAACTTTTGAATAATGTCTCCCCGTGGCCTAGTGGACAGAGCTTTGATCTTCGAAGCCAGAGGTCGCCGGTTCGATTCCCAGCGGGGAGACATATTTAGGTAGTAGTTATTTAAAAATAACGACCGTGGTGGCACTACTGCGTTGTCTAAAAGGTACTGTGAAATGCAACTGCATGTTTTAGTGCTTGGACAACGTTGACGGAATAGGGGGAACGATGGGTTAAACATCTAATAACCCGACACCCACGGTACTCTGGTATTTAGGCAAAGACCTTCATGGGATGTCAAAAGATAAAAAAAAATAAATAAATGGTGTTGTTATTTGGTGTATTTTATGTTATTATTATATACCTTACAAGGTTTTAGTAAGGTATCCAAAGATTTTTTTCTAATTGTGAAAAATCTCAAGGTTTTTACGAATAATTTAAAACCTTTTAAGAAGAGCTGTGAGTTAACCACCTTCCCATTTAAACTTTTTGACGTTTGTATTGTGGAAGGAAATATACTAAATAGGTAAATTTTGACACAAAAATCTCTTCTTTTATAAATTATTACTAACATGTTACAGGATTTTTAAAGGGGTTCAAACAACGGAATTAATCGGATTTACTCGGTCTACTTAGAATCCACTTTGTATTATCATGCTTAAGTAATATTTTTAAATTATTTTAAAAAATTAAATTATAGATACAAAAAGTAGTTTTAATCAGAGAGCTAGTTAGTATATGAAAAATAAATATTTTGGTAAACGGTTACTAACCCAAAATATCCTGTTGTGGCATCCATTTTCTAATAATGACATTTTTGGGCTGACCAGGTAACATGTCCCCTTCAAATTTCCACAAAACTTTGTAGGGCAGTTCTGCGAATGCCTTTATTAGAACATTTCTAACTCCATCGGGAATATTAATGCTTTTTACGTTGGATCCCAAACTAAAGTATACCACTCCGTTTACGGAACTCTCTATTTCGTCCTTAATATCCTAAAGAATAAAAAACATTAAAACATTTAGGCTTTAAAAAATATTCTAAGTTAAAATTGATCATATGTTTTAAGAAAAAATAATAGAGGAAATTCCAAAATGACTTTGCTAGAATAAATATTGTGTTTTAAAATTTAATACAGCAATTGTGGCCCACTATTAAGGACGATAATAATTAAACGTAACTAATTTTATTAGATGTACAGGGTGGCGCCTTTTCGTTGGCTTTGCGCAATCTCGATTTCAATTTTAATTCAATGGTTAAATTAAATCATGGCTAACTTAATTCGTTTTGGAAATACAGAGTGTTTTTCAAATTCTGTCAATTTGGCCAGGACCTTTAAGTCTGCTTAATATTAGAGATAGAAAAACAACGTAAATAGAAAAGTTTCCGGGATTTTAACGTTAAATTTAGCGGCGTACCTATATTTTTTTACATTGATTTTATTTTAAAGTAATAACACAAATTTGGGTTTTTTCAAATGGAACACCCTGTATATTTAATGAAATGTTCGCCTTAAAAGCTATAAAAAAATACTGCATTTGGGATATTTATTTTGTCATAGTTTCGAAAATATAACCATCGTCAGGAGTTCGATAGTAAAATATCCTGTATATTTTATTACCATTAAAAAGACATTTTTAAGACCTTTAGGAATATTTCACATTTAAAATAATTTTCTCTAACAGTTTTTGTAAGATGAGCTTCCAATTCTAAGTGCGTTTACCTGCTATTTTTTATATTTATATGGTTATATTTCCCAAACTATAAGAGATGATACATCAAATGTTGTGTTTTTTAAACCTCCTTAAAAGATCCATGCAACGGTAAGATAATATACAGCATGTTTCGTTACAAAAATTCTGATGATGGCCATATATCCGAAACTATTAAAAATAGATATGTGGTATTTTTGTAGCTTTAAAGAAAACCTTTTAACTCATAATATAAAATGCAGGGTGTTCTGTTCAAAAGAAATAACGTTGTGTTATAACTTTAAGCTTAAAGTTAATAAAAAATATGGGTACCTCACTGAATTCTACGAGAAAATTTTTAAAACTTTTCTATTAACGATTTTTTCTATCTCTAATATCAAGCGATAACAAGTGCCTGGCCAAATTAACAAAATTAAAAAAAAACAATTTTATATCTCCAAAACGAATAAAGTAAGTCATGATTTAGTTTTACCATTAAATTTGTTTCAAAAATTAAAATTAAGTTTGCGCAATCAGATTTGTCCTGTCTTTTAGTTTTTGCTATACCCTGCAAGGTCAACAAAAGACAGGGTGGCGTGGTACAACAAAATGGTCACTAGTGGCAGCTCTTAACAGTCGCACCCGAGGCAGTGGGGATTAGTTTCTGACTAACTAACTCGAAATTAAAGATAATTTATTTTAAAACAAAAAATATTTAATAACTTTTTTTTGTGTAATCAACAGTTCTTTATATAAATAATAAAAACCGTTTACATCCCTTTTTTAAGATGGCGGCCACAGGACAAGAGTGGCGACCCCACAAACCTAAATTTAACATTACTTTGACTCCCTCTTGATAACTAAAAAATAATATTGCGTCCTCCCCAAATTGCACGTTAAGGCTATAAAAATGTAACATTTCAATAGACTATAATGGTCTTTGACACTAGCAACTTAACACTGTTTTTTCTTCAGAGCTAATAAGGATCATCAACTGCAGACCGGTTTTAAACTATTTGGTTCTCATCAGTACGATGTAGGCCATAACAATAACAACTGCTAAAAACCAAATATTTTGAAACCGGTCTGCCATTGGTAATTTCATTTAGCTCTGAAGAAACCATGACTAGTGTAAAAATCTGCATTGCCAGATCGGACAGTGTTCAACAGATGCAACCTTACACCGCAAGAAAATACCAAGCATTAAGGAGTTTTTTATACCATTTTTATTATGTTTTGTCGATCAGTGGTTTTAATTATGGTTTCAAGTAAAGATAAGTTATTATTTATTAAATCTTTTTATCGTTGCGTCGTTTAAAACTTTGTTTAATACAAAGGTCTTCTCGTATATACATTTGCCTTTGTTTTTACTTCGTTTGGTGGCAATAATAGATATATAGTATATATAAGAAATTGATATCTTTAAAACCAAAGCGAATCATCCTACAAATCAAAAAAATGAACGTATTTAGCATGAAACTTATGCCTATAGTCCTCATGTAGATAAAATTATTGCGGCAATACGGAGATCCAGAATCACGTGACCAAAATATCAAAATTATATTGGGCTGTCGACAGCCCTGTTAAATAAGTGACAGTTCCAAGCCCAATAAAATTTTGATATTGTATTGACGTGACTCCGGACCTCGGGAGTTGCGCAATAATTTACCGTACATGAGGACTAGGCATTATTTATCAGAGCCAAAGTGGACAAATCAAGCTCTTATAATAACCATCAGTCCACATGGGGCCTAATAAATTAATTTTATGCTATTAAAAACACATTCGAGCACTTCTTTTGGATTCCCAACGCCTCAATTGCATTATTAAAACAAGGTTCAACACAAAACACAAGTCAGGGAATAATGATGAACCACATATATCAGATTATGTGGTTCTGGAGTTAAAGTAACCATAATGTAAGATCTGCCCTTGGTGAACTAAGAATTAAATACTTTGGGGTAAGAACCGGACAAGTCCATATTTCAAAGTTTTTGGCAATTTAAAGAAAACTGTATAACATATAAACTTAAATAATAATAGACAAAATTATGTCTTTATAGGACTTTACTATTTGGTTTATTGGGAGTCTTTTTAAAAAGAAAGGTGAAGCAACTTTTAAAAAATGTGTACTTGTCCCAGTTTTGCCCCAAATAATTACTTAAAATACACTCACATTTAAATGGTTATCGCAAAAAAAAGTCACAGGCGGGTTCTTCTGAATTTCCGATATTTTTAAGATTTTAGTATTTTTGTCTAAAATATTATCAGCCTTTTGGAACATATTTCTGTACTAAAACTCTAGCATCGTTTACTTTATTTGGTTGAATTTAATGAAAAAAACTGCTGCATATTAGTATTTGTATAATGAGAAAATCCTTTCAGTTCTTTAGTAGAAAATTTTCCAAATGCTGCAAGAACCGTCGACGAGAATTCAATTTGAAATACCAAACTTGAAGGTTTTTTTTTGCTATAAATAGGGGCTTTAAATGTTCGGTAAAGACCGTAATAATATCCTGAGTATTGTCAACAAGGCAAATATTTTTTTTTGAATTTTAACAAATAAAACTATTGGACTACACACTCAAATGGTAGTTTGCAGCAGATTTTTCCCGCGTGGCATATCCATACATTCCGGACTTGTCCACTTTTGGCTCCAAACTATGTCGTCGACCATGTCCAAAATTCTCCTAGCGACGTTAATATATTTTGGACTTGTCCGGTTTTAACCCCAAAATATGTCGTCAGCAATGTTTTAAATTCTGATAGCAACGGTAATATGTTTCTGACTTGTATGATTTTTGCACCAATGTATGGGCCTTTTTTAGCCCCAAAGTCTTTATGAAGCTTTTACTCTGTAAAAACATTAAATTAATTTACATACCTGAGGAAGTGGTTTTGCGGGCTTAACATGCATAAATCCCAATGGAATAACCGTAGGAACCATTGGTCTCGGTGCATAAAATATAGGATTTATATTTAGAAACAAAGCGCTAAGATTTCTCTCAATATCTGCCAAATACGGTAGATCTGGACCTAGATATTTTTTAACAATAGCATCACATTCTGGCATTGCTACAAAATGTATGTAATAGCGGGTCCACAAAAATAAACAGTACTTTTCACTCGTTCCCAGAAACTAAAATTTAAATATGAAAAAATTATTTTTAAACATAATTTTTTGATTGAGCATCGGTATGAACCCACTTTTAAGGCGCGTCCAGATATGTACCACGACCTGCTACCGTACAACGTCGCGTTGGAGTGGAAGCCGTCGCGGACCAACGACTATACACACAGAGGATAGCCGAGATCCCACGATTTATTAGCCGAAGCGGTCGAGCACGTGACGTCACCATCAGTACACTTTCAGACGCCTTCCATTTAAAATCTATGGTAAAGTGAAGAATTTTAATCTAAAAAATGATAATACAAGCCCTTTTTTACATTCTAACTTTGTTAGGTGTTCAAAATAGGACATTTATTAATTAATACCTCTTATAAAATATTTAAAAAGTGTTTGGATGTTTAAAATAGATATTTAACCAAACATAAAAGTCTCTAGTCGTAATCGCGTAATGTAAAGAAATTCCGTGTTGACAATAATTTATATTGATTTGATCTTAATATTACATAATTCTGTATAAAATTAAATCCATATTTAAAAAATTTTGGTGAGCTAATTAGTTTATAAAAGTTAATAATATATAATTAAAAATTCCAGTAGATAAAAGAGGCAAGTATTTTTTTATTCAGATCGTCTTCACGAATAAAGGAGGTAATTGATAGAAATGATTACAATAGAGATGACTAGACTACATTTAAATAATAAATAACAAATAAAGGACACAACTAACACACTTATCACATTATTCGTGAAGAGAAGTCGAATAAAAAAAGCTGTTATTTACCTCCTTTATCCACTCGCTTCTCAAATTTCTTTTACTAGTGAGCTTTTGGTTATAATGATTAAAACAATATTTTTTATTAATATATCAGTTTTATTAATTACCATTTTTTTTAACTTGCAAACTTTGCTGGGGTTACTGTCAGTCACAAGTTTTCTTTTAAAACTTTTTTTACAATTAGATTGGGCCTGAAAGATATTACAATTAATTCGAATTATAGTTCCTAATTTTCAAAGTCATATTTTAAATGACATATTTGTCTTCTTTTTCTTTATCATATTTGCTAATTTTTTCACTACTCCAGGTCTCTGTTTTATAATATTATTTGCATATATTTGAAAATAAAAATTACATTCTTGTGTTTTCTAGAGCAGGGGTGGCCAACCCGCGGCACGCGTGCCACACTGTGGCACGCCTGGCCGTCTTAGGTGACACGCCAAGTTTTCAACAAATAAAGAAAAAATAACAATATAATAAAACCAAACAACCAAAAGCAACACTCAACTAAAGCAGAAAAAAATTAATTGCTCGCACTGAAAAAGCAGCATATGAACCGGGACTATAATGACGAAACGGAGAACCGCGGATAACGTACGTAAAGGTAGATTCCGAGCACAGCGGCACGCAGAAAACCGCCCACGCCAGCTCGAAAGTCATTCATATTACCAGCAACGCTACTCGTTACTTCCCAAGGTCGTTTAATAGGTAAGGTTGCCTCATTACGTCACATATGTACCGCACTGCTGGTTCCTTATTGGTGCCAACATAGCAAACAAGGATGTCTAGACGGATAATGCTATGAGAGCGAAAGAGCGCGATATACAATATTTAAAAATCAGCTAGAATAATCAATAATTTATTAATAGGAAATAAAGAAGTTACGGTAATAACTGGAATTAACAGTATTAAAAAGTATTTCTTTAATATTGACAAAAAACACAAACTACACTGTTAAAAACTTCATTAAATAATGAGCAAAATACATATGTGACGTATGGTCCGCCATGTTGCAAGGCTTACGAGGCAACCTTACCTATTAAACGACCTTGGTTACTTCCCAAGGCTAAAGCGAATTATGAATGGCTCTGGCGCTGGCGTCGGCGGTTTTCGGCGTGCCGCTGTGCTCGAAATCGTATCTTAAAGAATGCGGAGGTGTGGTCAGTATGTTGTTAGATTGTAATCGTAGAATGATACACATACAATCCATTTAATTAAATAGTAACAAAATTATCCAAAAATTTCAAATATTAAAAGGTATGGTATTACAAAAAGTGTGGATAATTATTATTGATATTTCATTGTCACTTTTGTACTATAAAAATATTCTGTATGGTAGGCGAGTTTTTAAAGTTTTTATTTGCAACATCAGGGTTTTCTTTAACTTGGCAATGCAGCAAATCTTTGGTGCCTCGGCCTATTAGTTATCATGTGATGGAAGTTATGATTTAATTATTTCAGTCGTTTGTCGATGTGTGGCGTATTTTTTTGCAAGAAATTAGTTTTTATCTATCGATTGCTATATTTAAAATGGCTTCAACATCAAAAAGGAAGTACAAAGATGATATCGCTGTGCGTGATTTCAATATTGCATGGGAGGAACAGTTTCTCTTCACGAATCAAAATAGTTCCAAGCCGGTGTGTTTAATTTGCGGCGCTTTTGTGGCAGTTCCGAAGAAATTCAACTTGGAGCGGCATTTCACTCAAATGCACGGTTCTTTTAATGCCACATATCCTGTTGGCTCAAAATTACGAACAGATTTTATAAGTAGGAAGAAACAATCATTAGCAGGACAGCAGTCATTTTTCACAAAAGAAGCGACTAGATGGAGTCGATGGTAAGAACCTCATACGAAAATTCCCGTTTATTGGCTAGGAAAAAAAAGCCGTATTCTGATGGCGAAGATATAATAAAACAGAGTTTGTCAATATTTGCTAAGCATGCGGGTGATGTAAAAATAAAAAAGATGGTGGACCAGATAGCTCTATCTCGAAATACAGTGATGCGGCGGATAGATGATATGGCTACTTCCATCAATAGGCAAATTATTTCTGGAGTGGCGTCTTGCAAATATTTTTCTTTGGCTTTGGATGAGAGTTGCGATTCAACTGACAATGCTCAACTAAGTATTTTTGTTCGATATGTAGAGGATAATTTTGAGGTGACAGAAGAACTTCTCGACCTGCGGCAACTATGTAATACCAGGGGAAAAGATATTTTCAATGAAATAAAAAGTGTTGCCGAAACGAAAAATTTGGATTGGGCAAAACTTGACAGCATTTGTACAGATGGGGCTCCGGCAATGACTGGGAAGATAAAAGGGGCTGTGGCTTTGCTTCAAAATCATATTGGTAGAGAAATTTACAAGTTTCATTGCATAATACATCAAGAAAGTCTTTGTGACAAAGATTTGGACTCTTCTTCAGTTATTAACCCAGTATTACAAAATTCTAAGCGCGGGCGTTAAATCGAAGACAACTTCGTAGTCTCTTTCCTGATGAAACTGAAGAAATTGGTGAACTTCTTCTTTATTGTGATGTGCATTGGCTTTCTAAAGGTAGTGCTCTTAATAGGTTTTGGGATCTTAGAGAGAGTGTTTTGAAGTTTTTAGAGGACAACAATAAGCTCCCCAATGAGTGCTCACTTCTGAAAAACGAAAATTGGTTGTGGGATCTTGCTTTTCTGACAGACATTATGGGACATTTAAATAATTTAAATTTACGACTTCAGGGCAAAAATTGTATTTTTCCAACATTATTTTCACATATTTCCGCTTTTCGTGCTAAACTGGCACTTTTTAAAAATGATTTCGCAGAAGAACGATTAACTCATTTTACTCGAATGCAGAAACTTTTAACAAAATTTAATGAAACCAAAATATGACCGATTTAAAGATTTTATAAAAGTCTTGTGCATCTCATTCGATAATAGATTTAGCGATTTCCAGAAAGATTAAAAAATAATTGACCGTTTTATAAACCCGTTTGCCATTTCTTTCCAGGAAATCAAAGAATACTCTGCTAAAATTCAAACTGAGATAATTGATTTGCAAAATCACTCAGTTTTAAAAAGCAAATACAAAGAAATCATTTTAACAGATGCAAACAATCAAGATTATATTGAGTTTTGGAAATTTGTACCTGCTGCAGATTTTCCATAGTTACAAGATTTGGCTTTAGGTATTGTTGCCGATTTGGATCAACATACGTGTGCGAACAGACATTTTCGATTATGAATATTATTTTAAAAAATAAATACCGGTCAACGTTAACAGACAGTTATTTGAAACACCTAATGTTACTTGCTTCTTCAAAAATTTCTCCCGATATAGATACCATTTTAAAAAATATTCAGTTACAAAAACCACATTAAAAACTCATTTACATTTTTTGACTTTTGTTTATTATTTTTCGAAAACATTAGTGTTTTGTATTTTTGTTTGTTTTGAACTTTATACGAGTAAACATTTTATTTTATATTTAAATTGATAATAAAGTAATGCCTAGGTAAATATGAGTTTTTTTTATTTTTATTATAGATTAAATAAAAATATAAAAAATAAATGATAAAAAAATTGCTGTAACAAAAATGAGTGGCAGTAGTGGCACGCCCAAAATTTTTGGTATCGAAAGTGGCACAGCATACAAAAAGGTTGGCCACCACTGTTCTAGAGCCATTTCCCGAGCCTTTCTGAGTCGTACAGCAGTTTGATTTAAAGTGGGAACTGAAGTTTTCTTTAAAACTCTGCGCAAGGGTAGACCTAAAATATAAAATAAGATATTTGATTATATTTTTTATAAAAATAAATTAATTAATACTTATCCAACAGTTCATTTTGAGGATCCCTTTGATAATCATTTGTACAATTTAAGGAGCAAATTGCAGAAGTATTCGGGTCTCAGGTTAAATTTGTCTTCACATTTACACCAATTTATCCATTCCTTTCTGAGTGTGAACAAAACTAAATTATTTGTCTTAGAAAATGAATGTACTATTAAGCTAACACCTTTGTTTTTGAGTGTTAACCTATTGCTTTTGAATGAAGCAATAGCACAAATCTGTCAAATATCACACGTCTGGACAAAAAACGATAAACACAGACAAAATACAGGTTTAAGGAACAACTTCATTGTTTATATAAGGTCTTTAGAAGTTTATTATCATACCCAAAATTTTAAACACTATGAAAATCAGATAATAGTCACTAAATAATGTCGAGAATAGGAGTACATATAAACACGAGTAATAAGATTACATGTACACTATCGCCGCCAAATCTGCACTGATGACTACGTCACGAGCAGTCGTCCTTGACGGCTCGACTGGCTAACGTTGTGCTTATGGGAATAAGCTATTGTTGACGCTCGCTGCGCGGCTGAGTACCACGTAATTCAAAATCGTCAGCTAATAATTTTTTATTAGGATTAGATAAGTATTCAAAAATTCTTTTTACTCAGAAAGTCATTTTGCGGTTCCTTATATTCAAACTGCTTCGAATATGTAAACCTATCCCTGAAAGCATTGGTTTCTGAGGTCGTGGCGGCTATATCAGAAACTGTGGACTCTTCGTCCGATACATCTACATATTTATCAGAAGTGTCTTTAATCGGGGTTGATTGTACTAACTCTAGTGCCTCTATGTGAGGCCTCACCCCTTGGGGTGAGGGGAAATCCCACCTTCCTCCCGGTGAACCCGGAAGTTTGTTCACCTCCCCAAAAGAGTTAGTAACGATTTTATTTGGTGGGGTTGTCGTGCCTTGGGGATGAAATATGTTTGTGGAAGCAACGTGTGCTTCATCTGAAATATATAAAAGCGCTTCAAGAATGTTTTGTTCCGCCATTGTGAACAAAACTAAAGAAGATGTTTAAAAATGGAAACTTTTGGCACTAAGAAGAAAATTAAAGCAAGTCTGCTTTTTAAGGGTTAAGGGAAAAGTCCTTACGTCTTTAGAGCTCTTTACAATTTAGAAAAAACTAAAATCTAAGTATTAATCTAAATTTACAACTCAAAAATAATATGTAAAAACTTTAAACACTAAAAGTTATTAAACACTATTTGTTTAAACTATAAGTCTTTTGTTTAAACACTATTTTTTAGAATATTATTTTTAATTTCAATTTTTACTTTTTCAGAAATATTACGCTAAGTTCTAAAGCTAAAAATACTCTAAGTAAAAACTGAAAGATTCTTGAAATACTCAAAGTATTCAAAAGCAACTAAATCTAAAGAAATGCAATTGTTTAAACTTAAAATAAAGAAAATTCAAATTTATCTTATAACTATTTTAAGTAACAAAAGAATTTACAATTTGTTGTTAACCTATAGTAACAACAAGGTTAAATTATTTATAACAAATGCAAAAACAGATTTAAACTATGTGTTTAATTATCACCAGCAAATCCAATATCAAACTAGAAAATCTTTCAATTTTTTAATTCGACAATTGGTTTACAAGGTACGTTTTATAAACAATAAGCTTAAAACTATTATTTACAAGATTAGCAATATTTATAAAGATTAATTATTTATAAAAATCTTAGAATCAAATTCCAGACTAGGAATTTGTATTTTCAAGATATAAAAGTTTTTAACTTTTAAAAAGTTTATTAAGCTTTTGGCTTAATCAAAAGCACAAAAAGTAATAGTCACTAATTAGTTTTTGAATAAAATGTCACAATTTGGAAAAGTCACAATTTTGGTGATTGTCACAATTTTGTGTTAGAAAAAATTTACTGAATTAGATAGAATGTTCAGACTAAGCACAAATTGCAATTCCTAAGAGCAGAAGCCTTGAAGAATTCTTTCAAATTTAAACAAGGAGATATCTTAGGCTTTTCCGATTAAGGTTGTTTAACGATTTAAAGAAGTGCTATTCCAAACTACTCCCTCGGATTGACCAACTTTTATGGTACAACTAGGTTTCGTAGGGACTTCGAAAAATCTAATTTCGGTTAAAATAAGAGGACTTGTTTCCAGAGGATGATAGAGCACTATCCCAATCCTCCTGAGTGAAATCGTAGGCAGATTAACACTCCGCGAAGCCTCTTTTTGAATTTTAACACGAACTTTTTCCCTAAACCGGATACACGATTTTTCTCCTGTTAAACTTGTTCACCTTAAAGAATTTCCAGCAAGTACCAACTGGCTCTACGTAGGAAATTGAATAAGGACTTAAGTATCGATCCCTCCTTTCACCTGCTAAGTGCAATTGCAGGGTATATTGCCAGCGATCGATAAGGGCACGAAGTCTGAGGTCTAGCACGCACTAGAGTGACTAAAATCCATCTAATTGATTTTCGAAATTTCACCTGTCACGTTATCAGGATAGTTCCAGCTTGTTCGGCTTAGCAGTAACAGCTCTGCCGAAACGGGGTTTAGTACCACAACCTGGAGTTTGTTATATTCTAATTAGAGTGGTTGGGAAACTTTAAGGGAAATAATTTTCTTTTTGTTTGGATAAAGTTAATGGTTGCCAGAAGGGCAAGTTTACTAATTTAAAGTTTAATTAAGAGAAGTGGGAGTCAAGTAAATAAGGGTTTTTCTTTCTTGTTTTTTTATTCTGCGTTTGTGGGATGTAAGAAACCCAGGTTGGTTGCTTTTAGGGAATTGTAGTTTTATTTTATTTTGGTTTATAGTCAATAATCGTTCTTGTGTTTTGTTTTAATTAAAGTCAAAGTCAATCAGGTTATAAGGCATTGTAGTAAAATAAGAAATTCTTAACCATTTAAGGGGAAGTTTAAAGGAAAATCTTTGAAAAAGGGTTTATAGCAAATAAACTTGGCTTTATAAATAAATAAAAAAATCTTTTAATGGACCAAATCCCTAAAAGTTACAGGTACGAACCAGCCGAGCTGGAACCTGTCGCTGTCGGTTCTACGGCCCCTTCGGGCGGCCGTACGACCGACAGGCGGCCAGGATGGCAAGGGTGAGTTTGCCCACCACGGACGCTCATGGTAACCCAGCGTACTTCACAGCACAAGGGGCAAAAAGGTATCGTCGAGAACAAGCACGATTGTTAGCTGACCGGAGTGAAGCCGATCGGGAAGGGGCGCTACTTCCTGGGGATCCAGGCAAAATTGCAGGTACTTGGCAGACGTCCGGTGGGTGCAGGGCTGCAGGGGAGGACCCCTGCAATCATCCACCACCGGTCCCGTCATCTGCAAGTTCTTGCAAAATTCCTGACAGCCCTTCGAAGTTGCTCCAACCCACGCCCGCGGGAATAAGGGGAAGCGATCTTGAAGGGGCAATGGCGCGGGATGCAGATGCTTGTCGGGGGTGTTGTGAGTGTAGGGTTGAAGGGGGGACCCCAGCAACCACCCTGCATGAACCGCACGCCTGGCAAGTTTCTGTAAACCAGACCAGAACCGTTTCAATGATGTCAACAAAGAGAATTCTCTGAACTCCGACAACGTTCCGTTTATTACCGTTAATCAAGTTACCATGGGGGTAAGCCAGGAGGATTTAAGACCGGTTAAAGAATATGATTTTACAAATTAATACATGACTGATTTTATTCCCCCTGCTAACATCGAGGCAAGCATTCGTGTGGATCTGGAAGAACGGCGTCGGGAACGCGACGCGGCCCGGGTACGGCTCTGGCGCGGGGTAAGGGAGCAGGAACCGGTAATATCGGATCTGGAACGCGAAAAGTTGAGGGAAAAAGCGAGGCGCGGCGCATTGACAGGTCCGTGCACGATCCGGAAACGGACCGATGCAACCCTGGGAATTGAGTCCGGGAAAAGTAATGGTGAAGCGCCGCAACCATTACACACCCCTACTTTATAGTTTCTTGCGCGACCAATCAAAACACTTCGTTCTTGAAGACGGTGCGTTACTGCGCATGGGCCTCTTAGCTTAACTAATTTTGTTAAGTACGACAAGTAAACTTTATTAATTTTTTACCAAAAGAAAAATAATTTTCCAAAACTTTTGATGTAGGAGTATTTATCGAAACGTCAACATTAATTTATGTTATTATGAAATTTGGAAGAAATTTTGAAATAAAAATTTTACGGGTATTTTTACTTGACTTAGGTGTCAATTTAGAAGAATTTTTTCTATTGACTTTCTAATAACTTTTTAATTTAGCTATTTACGACTTGAATTTTGTATTAAAATAAAGATTTTTATCTGCTTTAAATGTTAAAACAAAAATCCTTACTTGTTATTTAAAAATTAAAAAGTTATTAACAATTTAAAACTCTAAGTTTTAATTTTGCTAAACTTGCAATTTACTGTGTTCAGACCCGGTTCAGACGGTAAACTGGCAATTTTGTGGTCTCCCGCTATTGGTCCAAATAGCCTTAAGGACTACCCACTTTTCCCTGAGTATAAATTGAGCAGTTTTTGCTGCGCTAGCTTCATTCTCATGCGGATTCCCGAACCAAAACGTATTGCAAGTCGGTTTTAATTATGCAATGACG
Source organism: Listronotus bonariensis (assembly GCA_014170235.1). NCBI lineage: Eukaryota > Metazoa > Arthropoda > Insecta > Coleoptera > Curculionidae > Listronotus > Listronotus bonariensis. The sequence continues at coordinate 45,061 of JACEGR010007395.1, forward strand.
GCGATCAATCTGAAGAGGAAAACAAACAATTGAGAGGTTTTTTTTTTCAAAAACAGACAATGTCAAATTTTAAATATGTTTAGGATATTTAAAAAAAGTTTATCAAACCTATATGGCATAACTTTATATATTTTTTTGTAATATGTTCGTAAATATAGTATTTTGCGGAACTAAAGACATACTTGAAAGTTCTCTAGGCATTAGTTATTTTGTAAATTAGGAAAGAAAACTTGACATTGGTTCCATATTAGAAATGACGTTGCTATTTTTTTTGCAAAAACCCTTTAATTTTGTTTATTAAAATAATTTTGGCTATTGTGTAGGAATATGGAGTGCATTTCTTTGTATAGAAAACAGGAATGCCTGTGGAATGCAAAACACTCGTTATACAAGGTTTCTCTAAAAGTCTGTACAACATGCTACTACAAATTCCTTGGGCCCCAGAAAACAACGATTTAACGCTTACCTTTGTCGAAATCTTGATCGTTTGCGAAATGCAGGGTGTCAAAGCTACCATTTATTTAAGCTATTTTTAAATATTTTATTTAATATTAAACATTTTGCCACACAATTGGGTTTTGGGAAATTTTTTAGAGTAAAAATCAAAATATACTCATGTTTTTGTTGTAAAATGTAGATTAAGCCACCTGCAGTCCTTCACGCTTTGTCCAGGCACCCCGGAAGACTTAAAAGGTCTCTACAAAATGTAATCACTGATTTTTTGGGCGAAAATACAACGATCTAATGCTATTTATCTTTAACCAAATATATGATCCTTTAAGTTTTTATTTACTTTTGTATCTTACAAACCATCAACTTTTTAACTAGAGTAAATTGCGTTAAATCGTTTTAACAGACCTTTTAGAGAAACCCAGGTAACTTAAATGAAGCATAAAGGATTTTTTAGTAGAATATAACGTTTAACCTAAAATATCTTAAAAACGGTTTTTTTCGCCCTTTCGGGGTCATCCCTCCCAGGCCCGACGATCGCCCCACTAGGTGGTGCACTGCAGCCTGAAGGCTTATTGTACCTTGACCCCTACTCCTTCCCATTCACACACCATTCATTCCATAACTTGGATGGTTGTTGCTCGGTCCGTTTGTTCCCCCCGAGCAGAATACCGCGTGCCGTTGCCCAAAACCCACAATGCCGGTCACCCATCCAAGTTATGGGCGCGCACTTCACTGCTTAACTCCGGAGATCGACGCTTGCCGATACAACCGGAGCAGCCATAAGCACGCGGTTGCTCGTGGCTATATTTTGATATACTGATACTGTATTATAACTACCTTTTTATTTAGAAAATATGAGAGAACAATTTTTTTTCTAGACCTATATATACCGGGCAAAAAAAGTAATAGCAATTTTAACATAAGCAAAGAACGGCATGTTGCACTCTCTACATTTTAGAACATAAACATAAGTAGAATTTCATTCCCCACTTTAAAAAACCACTTAAATTAATTTAAAAAAAAAGGTTTAATAATAATTAAAATATTTGGGAGTAACTAAACTTAAATAAAATCTTTTACACCCTGTATCTTGCAAACAAGGAACTTTTCGACTAAGGTAGATAACGTTAAATCATTGTAATTAAACAAAAAAAAAAAAAAAGAAAAAAATGTGGAGTATTTTGTACACACCATTTAGAGACACAATGTTTTATAATAAACAAAAAAAAGTATGATTTATGGGTACAAATAGCCACCGAATTAAAAATAACGGTGAATAAAAGTAAAAAAAAATTAATTGACTACTCAGAAAAAAATAAAACCTATTCGTGCAATATGGGTCGCATAAATGGTTCCAGAGTGCGAGGTCCTATATGCAGCGTACTTTCTCGCCGTCGCGCACCAATGCTTTTTATGTGAATTTACCGACAAGCTGTAAATCGGGGCGGACCTCGTACAGCGACGCTTGTCTGGTCCGCGACGGCGTTCGCTTCGACGTCCAGATATGTCCGCGATGTGGTATGCTAGTAGGTCGTGGTACATATCTGGACGCAGCTTTAGGGGTGAAATTTTTTATTGCAATTTACCAACCAATATCGATTATAAAAGGTGTTTTAAGTAAAAAATATTTTACTTATATTTTTTGATTATTTGCGATTAAGGCAACGATTTTTCGACGAAAAAATCTACGTTTTTAATGGGTTTTTCACGAATAACTCAAGAGTTATTCCTTTAACACAAAAAAATAAAAACTGTAAAGAGCAAAACTGAAGCTTTTTAAAAGATAAAGTAAATTTCTTTGGCATAATTTTTCTACGATTAACATGAACCAAAATATTGCGTGTTAATAGTCAGCTTTTTCAAAATAAGGACGGTTACTAATTTTCAATCAATTAAAAGAACCCCCTAACAACCCCTCCCTAATTAAAATTGACCTTCACCATTCTGCCATTCTGTTCTGCTCTTTATACATGTATTGGTAGTACGTCTAAGAATTTTGACAAATGTAAAATGGCCAATTCCATAAAAAAATTTACCGGGTGTCAAGTTATAAATTTACACCCCTTAAATCTTTTATTTTTTGTTGTACAAAATAATTAAAAATATTCATTTGTTGAGCTAATTCTGTAGTTTTCGAATTAGTAATCAGATTTTATTACTTCCTAAGATGTAGAGATGTATGGAACATTCCGTATAATATTTTACCATTATAAAGATCTTTTTAAAAACCTTTAAAAATACCATATTTTATGTACCTATCTTAACAAGTTTTCTAAATATGGCAAGGCAAATCTGATAAACAATTTTTCATTTAGAAACGTAATAAACTTACATCCCCCTTACTTTTCGATTTTGTAACATATAAAAGAAATAAAAACATCATTGTCTTAAAATGCTTCTGTAGTATCAGTATTTTTCAACAGAATTATTTTTTCTCTTACAATATAGAGGGTACAACAAAAAGTACGTTTTTTTAAAGAATACCCTGTATATTGAATTGCCACTTAAAAGATAATTTAAAAAGCGTTACAAACTTTATGTTTTATGAGTCTATCTTTAATGGTTTTGGAAATATGGCCATCAAAAAATTATTGGGCAATTATTTTCATAATCTAACCTACATACCTACATAATTAAAATTTACACTTATTCTTTAGATATTGATGACCACATTTCCGAAAGTAAAGAAGATAGATATATCAAATGTGGTATTTTTTTAAACCTCTTTAAAATATCTTTTTATTAGCGATATATTATACAGGATGTTCATTAAAAAAAATCATACTTTTCGTCCTATCCTGTACATTTTAAGAGATAATAAAAATCGAATTGTTGATTTAGAAACATAATTGACCCAATAAACTGATATAGATATTTATTTTGTACAATTAAAAATAAAATAGTTAAGAGGGGTGTACATTTATAACTTGACACTACACACTTGTATTCACTGTATATTCAGGGGTTATTAAAAACTTGTCAGCAGCTTTAAAATGATGTGCCACAAGACCCCTCATCCATTTAATTTGTGTTTTCAAAATGGCGCCCAGCAGTCAGTTTGCCATTTACATCTGTATTTTTTTGTCTAAAATTTGGTTTATGTTGTCTTACTAAAATCCTTAAATGTTTATAAATAATTACCAAACAATTGTAAAATTAAGTAAGTGGTACTGACTTTAGACAAGCACTGTATTATTAAATTAAATAGTTATATGAATATAAAATACAGGTATTGCAGGTAGTACTGTTACTTCAAAGTCATCAAGTTTTACCTATTATAAAATCTTCACTTTGCTTAACTGGTATTTTCTTAACAATACATTGCATTACTATTTGTAGTTTTTATCTAAAGAATAATTAATTATGAAAAACTAATATAAAATGAACCAAAAGATAAACATTTTAATGACTTTAACTATCAGGTGATCACCTAGATTACCTTTATTTATTATTGAGTATTTAATAAAATAATATAACCGAAGCGTCAATAACCTAAACAGTTAAAGATAGACTTATAGTACCCTTATTAAAAAACACTTACAATTGACCATACAATCTAAAAAGAATAATAAATAGGATGTTCCATTTAAAAACGCAGCATTTATGGCGTTAGTCTTTTGTTTTTTATGCAATTGTTTTCTAGTTACGATTTTCAAATTGTCCTAGCTAAAACACATTTATTGACTATTTTAAATTTCTTAAAAAGTACGAGAAAACTGAAGAAATATGCCATTTGTCCTCTTAAATTGAATATCATGTACCTACCTAGTTTTGGTATATGCAGAGATGGAAATATCTTTAATATATTGAAATGGGTGATCTCCTGGGACAGTGTAGAGACACACTGAGTACTTTTTTGTTTAATTCAAACTTTTTTACAATTTGTAAAAATACCTTCTTTCACCTATCTGTTACGTCCCTGGTTACGTAAACACTATAAACATCAAGCCCGTTCGTTAGTCACAGACAGTAGGCGACTTTGTTTGCGGATGTTGCCAAACGTCCTATTTTATACCCAATAAACGATATAAATACATAATAGAATAAAAGGTAAAATGTTATTATATTCTATTTTTTTATAAATTTACTTTAAAAATTATTAAAACCTTATATTAAAATAAATTGTAACAAAAATATTTAAATAAAGGTCGATTTACCTTCAATACGGTATATGTTCAAAATGCCTCCATTTGATTCCAAACATGCATTTATTTTCCGCTGCATACTGTTTCTCACACGCGCAAAAATGTTTTCATTGTTTCTTATTTGCTGAGCCGCTAGTTCCACATGATTTCGCAACTGTTCTAAACTGTTAATGGGTTCACTATACAACAAACTCTTTATAGTTCCCCACACAAAAAAAATCGCATGGATTAAGGTCGGGAGACCGAGGTAAGCCATCGAATAGGTCCACTGCGTCCAATCCACCTATCTCT
>JACEGR010007396.1:0-49939 GCA_014170235.1 Listronotus bonariensis
TTAACACGCTTTTATTAACTTGGGTTGTAACTATCTATCTGGCTGCCTATGTAACGGAATCTTTGAGCCTAATTTTAACCAACTTCCAGCTATTCGATTTCTTTGAAACTTTGCACACGTATTAAGGACCCATGACAATGCAATAATCTGCAAACAGTATCCCTTTATCTTTTTTTTTTAATCGCCAGGAAAAAATTCCATTATATTATAAAAACAACACCTAGGATGCCATCTGTTGGAAAAATTTCAAACTTTGCTATTAAATGAAGAAGAAATTTTTTAGTGGATTGTAAAATGTTGGCAACGGTCCAAACATTGCCTGATTGCCATCTGTTGGCAAAATTTGAAACTTTGCTACTTAATGAAGAAGAAATTTTTTAGTGAGTTGTAATCTTTTGCAAATTTTAAAATTTGCTACCATTGTCATTTCATAGGGGCTGGTTATTTTCTTTTGCTGCTTAATTAAATAGTATGTTCTAATTTACTGTTATATTAAGAATTTTGTGCAATATAACGAACTAAAAAATGAAAAATAATTAATAGTTTAAAAACTAAAAAACACGCTTTTATATGCAACCGAACTAAAAATTAAAAATAATTTTTCATTAAAAAAATATTTTCACTTCATAGTAAAAAGCGTGGGGTGCATTTTACTATTTTTTCATAACTTTTCCATCATAGATATTGGCAAATATAATAATTATAACATTTAATATATTAAGCACCCCACGCTTTTTACTATGAAGTGAAAATATTTTTTTAATGAAAAATTATTTTTTAATTTTTAATCACTTTCGAAGGTTTCCGAAAAAGCCCGAATTATCCCTTAATAACTTTTATGCCATCATGTACTATGGAATTTTCACGATATTTCTCGAATATTCTAGATCATTCTTTACTCTTCCCCCATACTATAAGAGAGCGACGGGAAACCTCGGATCGGTTAGTATAAATTCGACTTTTGTATTGTAAACTTCGAGACATTGACAAGAGAAGATTTTGTCGTTGTTGTAACCATAGTTACGTTCCATTGTTAATAAAGGTATAAAAACGAAGACACGTGTTTTTATACGAGGTGTTTTAGAACAATATAGATGTTTTAAGCGCTTTCATGAGCAAGCCTGTGCGAACGGTTCGTTTGAGTAGGCCGCCTTCACCATGGCTCACGGACGGACTTAAAAGAATATTTAAAGAACGTGATAAAGCTTTTCAAAAATATAAACGTTATAAGACCGTCGATAATTGGAACAGCTACAAAAACATGCGTAATTTTGCGTTGGCATCTATGAGACGTGAGAAAGCGGTCTATCTCAAATATGACAACTCGCAAGACGCTTCTACGATTTGGAAGCGCTTGAGGGTTGCAGAAGTGCTTTCTAAATCTAGGTCTGATTTACCGCCTAATCTGCGAAACGCTGATGACATAAATAGTCATTTCCTTGCAGCCTTCTCCGGTACCAGTGCTGATGTGCAGCTAACAAATAACTTTTTAACTAATAGACATAGTAATGCTCGTTTTGATTTTCGTATGTTATCGCGTGGGGAGGTGGCTACTCTTGTTCGAGGCCTTAAATCTGGTGCTGCTGGCATAGATGATATTTCTCTATTAATGTTGAAATTCAGTTTACCAAATTTATTAAGCCACATTACGCACATAATAAATGTTTGTCTAGAAACAGGCTGTTTTCCGAGGATTTGGAGAACAGCCATTGTATGTCCAGTACCTAAGGTAAATAGCCCATCAGTATTAAGTGACTTAAGGCCAATCAGCCTTTTACCGATTTTAAGCAAAGTGCTAGAGAGGGCTGTATATGAACAACTTTATAAGTATGCGAGTGAGAATGGCTTTTTGCCTGCACACCAATCTGGATTTCGTCCGGGGCATGGTACTGCAACAGCTCTTCTGCATTTGAGTGACCTTATTATGCAAGGTCTTGATTGTGAAATGGCGACGGTTTTGATAATGCTTGATTATTCAAAAGCATTTGATTGTGTCGATCACGCACTACTAAAGGCAAAGCTACACTATTTTGGATTGGTAGATCGAGCGTTGTCATTCTTTAGTTGCTATTTGGAGGATAGAAAACAGATTGTGAGGTTAAACTCCGAAATGTCTTATGTTGGTGATGTGGTCTCTGGGGTTCCTCAAGGATCCATCCTAGGCCCGCTTCTTTTTATATTGTACACTTTTGATATTAGCAGCATAATACACTTTAGTAAGGTTCACTCTTATGCTGACGACACGCAGCTTTTGTACACATTTAATCCATCAGATTACAATGAAGTAGAGGCTAATATCAACTTTGATTTGCAAAAAGTGTTCGAATATAGTGGCAAACATAGCTTAAAGTTAAACACTAAAAAACACAAGTAATGTTATTTTCTCCTGATGGATGTGCTAAGTTTCTACAAGAATATCTGCATCTGCGTGTCAATGATGAGCTCTTAGACTTTACTGATCCAGCGAAAAATTTGGGGATGATGTTTGATAACAAACTGAGATTTAGTCAATACATATCTAACCTAAGCAAAAATCTTGTATGTCATTAAAAATGTTGTACGCAAACAAGCATATTCTTAACTATAAAGTTAGAAAAAAACTCTGTGAATCACATATTATCTCAGTGCTATCTTACCGTAGCACACTGTACTATCCGTGTCTAACACAAGATGATAGACAACGGCTACAAAGAATACAAAACAACTGTTGTCGCTTTATTTTCAATTTAAAAAAGTATGACCATATATCTGAGAAAATTAATCAATTAAATTGGTTAAACATGAATAATTTATTTAAAAACCAGTTGTTAGTATTACTATACAAGCTACTAAAAACATCAACCCCATTCTATCTAAGATCTAAGCTGCATTTTCGAAGTGATGTTCACAATATCCCTATCAGGTCTGATACTCTTACTATGCCTCAACACAAGAAAACTATATTTCAACGTTCTTTTACCTATAATGCGGTTAAATGTTTTAACGAATTCATATCTAGCTTTGCATGTCCATCTATAGCATTGTTTAAGAAAAAAGTAAAATTAATCCTTTCTAACAAACAGTGTCATCAGCGAGAGGTTAGGTAAATAATTGTGTATTTAGTATATTGTAATATTTATATACATTTATATATTTGATATTAATACCAATATAATTGTAAATTTATTGTCTAATTGTTATGTGGATATTTAGGTTTATTAACACGCTTTTATTAACTTGGGTTGTAACAATCTATCCATCTGTCTATCTATGTAACGGAATCTTTGAGCCTAATTTTAACCAACTTCCAGCTATTCGATTTCTTTGAAACTTTGCACACGTGTCAAGGACCGATGAAGATGCAATAATTTAAAAACAGTATCCCGTTATCTCTTTTGAATCGCCAGGAAAAAAAATCCATTATATTATAAAAACAACACCTAGGATGCCATCTGTTGGCAACATTTCAAACTTTGCTATTAAATGAAGAAGAAATTTTTTAGTTTTTACACAATTTGGTTAGTTGCACCATTGGTGTTCAATTTTTATGAACAATAAAAATATAGGGTTAGTTGCACCAGAGTAGCAGAAACTAAAAAATGAAAAATAATTAATAGTTTAAAAAACTAAAAAACACGCTTTTATATGCAACCGAACTAAAAATTAGAAAATAATTTTTCATTAAAAAATATTGTCATTTCATAGTAAAAAGCGTGGGGTGATAAATATATTAAATGTTATAATTATTATATTTGCAAATATCTATGATGGAAAAGTTATGAAAAAATAGTAAAATGCACCCCACGCTTTTTACTATGAAATGACAATATTTTTTTAATGAAAAATTATTTTCTAATTTTTAGTTCGGTTGCATATAAAAGCGTGTTTTTTTAGTTTTTTAAACTATTAATTATTTATCTTACAAGGGTTAAGTGTTGAGTAGCTGATGCTAATTAGCTAGACTTCGCCCTTTAGGAATTGTAAATTTTATAATTCTTAATAAAGACTTTTATTATTATTATTATTATTAAGTATCATAATTTAAAGTTAATCGGTAAAGTTACTGGACACCCTGTATAACTTATCTTGTCAGCAGCACCACTTAACACTTCCTAAATAATAAATAATAATAAAAAAAAACATTCAATTACTATTTTACTTTTTACTATTTGGAAAAACTTTTCTTTTTAAAGTAAAAACCCGCTTGAGCTATTCAGACTGTCGCTTAAATATTATAACTTTTTTTTATAAATTCCATTATATCCTACAAATTTCTTTATTAGTTTAGGATTATAATTATGCATTGTTTCAAGACAAATGGGTTAAACTAGGATGTATAAAATAATTATTTTATATTTTGCCGACCGAATGCGCTAGTGTTTTGACAATCCGACGTTGACGATGCACCGGTCAGGCCTACTATGCACGGTCAGGGCAATTGGGCAGTTTTATTTAATCAGGTTCTTTTTACATTGGTTGATAATAATTTCTCTCTCTCTCTCTCTCTATTTTTTTTCTTGGTTTTGGTCCCTTCAGGTCCAATCCACCACTCTCCCCCTTCCGGACTATGCTTTCCAGGGCTTCGTCGGCGGAAAATCTGGATAATCGAGCTCGTAGCTCCCAGAAATTCCAAAAAGAAAACAAATAATTCAACAATCAATGCAATGCATAAATTGTCGGCTGTCAAACCAAGATCTGCTACTAGTGTTACGTATAACCTTCACTTTCACTACTGACAGTTCCCATGGCACGCCCATCTATTTCCCGCCATTTGAGAAATACCTCGTGTTCACCACCAAACAGGATACCATCAGCTTATAGGAATCTTCGCTCACAGCGCTTAGATCCAGAAGAAAGATGCCGTCAATTTCGCGTGAATCCCCGAAGGTAAAAACGTTCGTACGACACCACTAGCCGCCACTCCGGGAAGAACTTTGTAGTGCTCTACGCACGTCCGCACTGTCCGGAGGTCAAACAAAGAGTCTTGATAATAATTTGACCGCCCAAGTGCGGTTCACGTTTTCGCCCCCGCTAGGATCGGCCCTGACAATTGCCATTTAATTACCAATAAGGACCTATGTTGGGAAAGGTAATGCAATTTTTTTTCTAACTTTGTTGCCTTGTGTGCACATTAAAATATTTAATAATAATATTAACGATTTATTTGACAATATGTATATAGATTTTTGATAATATTAAGCTGTAACCTTTCTACCATAAATAGGTTTATGTGCTCAAAAACATTTTTTTAAAAATTTTATTTTCCATAACATACAAAAACCTAATTTATAGTCTCCAAATTATCACAAACACAATTATAAAACTAAATTATACTTACATACTAGCCTCTAAAAAAATGTCTCCCCACTTTTTTCTAATATGTACCAATTTAATTGCCTATGGGAGTTTAAACAAAGCCAAACAAAATATTATTTTAAAAAATACATATAAATTGTAATACAAACATTCAAAAATATTTTGCAGATTGTAAGTAAACCTGATTTTTATAAAACATGGGCAGCCATCAAAGAGCTAAACTTTTTAATATTTTTTTTTAGGATAACTATGGTTACTATTAAATAAAAAGTAACAAAAAACATAATAAGCTTCTAACAATAGGTTGGTAGAGAACATTGTTTTTCCATAGATTATCGTGTAAGTAAAATTTGGTTTTTCAACTGTGTTTGTGCCAATTGAAAGACAAAAACACAAATGTTATGTTATGGGTAATAAAATTTAAAAAAAAGAGCACATACACACATTTCTGATAGAATGCTTACAGTTTGATATAATTAACACATATTTTAACGTGCCGATCCACACAAGGTAAATATCTTTGTTTGGGTACATAATTTTATAAAAGTTAGAAATTAATTTGCAAATCCTTTCCCACCATTGGTCCTTATTGATAATTGAATGGAAACTGTTTCTAGAGCTAATGGCTTCCGCAGTCATGGCCAACTCGCCAACAACAACAATTTTGACGATTTTTGACATAAAAATCAGAAATACCTATAAGGTATATTAGGTATAATACATAATATTAAAAGGATAAAACCGTTCTTTAAAAAATGTGCAAAAAAACAAAATGGCCGCCATAAGAAAAACGAAAATATATGATGGTATCTCAAAACCCAAACGTCGAAATTAAAATCTGAATACAGAAATGCATTTCCCTTTAAAAGTTGCTTTGATAAAGTTTTTATAGATTCCAAGAATTATTTAAAATAAAAAAACCACAGCACTTTTCCTAAAATGCACATTTTTAGTTTTTTAAAAATACCTCATAAACCAAACAAGATACAGCCGTCATCAAAACAGCATTATATTAACCATTACATGGCCCACAGCTTTCCCAATTTAACCATCTTTCCAACTCTCAGTTTCCAATATCCCAAAACATTCCCTATCAATTTTGGATACACTGTACCTTAGAAAGTTATGAGAAACCGATAAAACAAAACACTGCTACGGCGACGAAAGGACTTGCTTTACCGTTATGTTACCACTGTTACTCGCAAATGGGCATAGAAAAAAAAATCCTAAATGCGTGTGTAAATTTCCTTTTAAGAGAATTGCCGGTATTCCATATTAGGGATACTATTCCATATTTAGTCACTTCCCCAGAAATATAAAACTCCCCCCGGAAAAACATTTCTGAATTCAACACTGAATTGGATCAATCACGTTTTATTCGGGCATTTAGTTCTGACGTCACGACCCAGGCAAAGAATCCAAACAATAGATTTTTAATATGACAATTCGTGATAAAAGTTAAAATAACGCGATATATGTGAGTTTTTGTGTGTTTTAAAGTGTTGTTTTTCGTGATTATTTGTGATATTCATTCACCTAACCTAACTATGTAAACAATAGTATAATTTTTACGAACTTCAATCGATGATATTAATGCTGGAAGGTTCCTTGTAATCCATTTTGATAAAACTAATATAAAAGATCTTAAATAGTGCCACTAATGTAACAAAAATGAAAAATAAAGTGTATTTTTCATAGAAACCTTTGTTTTTTATGGAGAGGCGAGGGGTAGAGGGGTTTGTTTGGATTCCATTCAAAGCCTTAAAAATATACCTCTAGAGTCAGCCTTTATGGCAGTGTGAAAAAGCACATGAGAAAGAAATATGACAAAAGTATAATCTATCACTTTTGGTCCTGCTGACCACTATGATTATGCAGAGCTAAAGTTTATTGCTTTTTAAGCATGCAATTGTTTGCACAGCTAAGCGACAAGACTGCCTCTAATAGGTATGTTCTTGAGGGTAGAAAAACGTCAACGTCGTGTGACGTCACACTAAATGCGCGTATTTAGTGTAATAGTATGATATACATACTGGGGTGGAAAATGTTTCATTACTGTCGATAATTATTAGTTAGTTATCTGAGATGCGAAGTGCCGAAGTTAACTATCTATTAGTCCAGCAAATGATGATTTACGTGCCTACACGCATAAAGTAACGTACCTACGGATTTTCTTACTCTATGCTACACGTAAATCAAAATATGTTTACGGAAACAACATTGTTTAAATAATATAAAAATAGATAATTTTGTCAACAAATTTGCTTTTTTAATTGCAGTAATTTATGTTTTATTTAAAGATCTTTGGGAGAAACAGATAAAAAAATTGAATCTGCTCTCATTGTTACTTGTTATTTTAAAATTAAAAGGGTGTCACTTGCGGTATCTTGTAGACATTTAAAACGAAATAACTTTTTTTAGCTTTCCTGTATTACTTCGAAAAGTTTAAATTAGGAAGCAAATCCAGTGATAACACCCACATCTTAAAGGATTTCAAATTCTCTCTTTAATGATATTTATAGTTTTTCCAAACCGTTATTAGTAGTTTTCGGGAACATTTTATAGGACATAAAAGTGCATTGTCTTACGGATTCTTTTCTTTTTTATTCTTTCTGGTTTAGCCGTAAACGACTTTATCTTATTTTTATTTGTAAAGGGAAACCCGGTACTTTATAATACAATGACATCTATGGGTCAATCTCCTTTTTTTGTTTATGTTTTAAAATGTTCATATTTTTATTAACTTTCTTTTGTAACATTAAATTATTTTAAATAATAGGTAATTGCTTCCTTCATTGTAATCTGAAATAAGCAGAGCACTTTAAACAGTTTCAATTATAAAACCAGAAAAAAACAATTAGGTACGTCTTATGTAACATCAGTGGCGGATTAACGTATAAGCACTACAAGCATGTGCTTGGGGCCCCTGTTCTCCAGGGGCCTCCATTCTCTGTTGGCATTTCATTTTATACCTACATTTTATCAAGATTCACCCACATGTCCGAGATCACAAGGCGCGGGCAGTCTGGGAGTGACCCTTCACTGTTAGTGAATATGATAATTACGTTTTGATATTACCTATTTTTGGTTTGGGTAAGACGTGTGCCAATTTGTATCATTCTTTATCAGATCATCTCGTTGAAATGAGGAATCATTTTGAAAAATTTGAAGGCGCGGCAAGAAAAATTTTTCCTAATGGGGAATATAAGGAAACTCGACTAGGAAAACAAGTAAATGATGGAAAGGCAGAAGAAGTTGATTTGAATCCTAGAGACAAATTCCGCATTAAGACCTTTAATGTAATAATTGACACACTTAATGCTCAAATGCAAAGAAGAGGTGAGGTATACCACGAACTTACACAAAATTTTTAATTTCTTACGGATCTAAATAAATCATGTTCAGAATATGAAAATGATATCTAATTACTGATAGCAGCTTACCTAGAAGACTTCAATGAAAACTTCCTCGGCGAATTTAATCATTTTCTTAAATATGTTCGAATAAAATATGAAGCTTCAGAAGCAAAGGTTGTCCATTCCGATCTATATGAAATGATTATTAAGGATAAAGTAAAGGGCTTTTTCCAAAAATAGAAGTGACATTTAGAATCTTTCACAGCTTAATGATTACTAACTGCTCTGCTGAACGATCCTTCTCAAAACTGAAAAGATTAAAAAACCCACAAGGAACAAAAATCTGTCAAGACAAGCTTAATTCTTTAGCATTAATGTGTATTGAGACAGACATACTCCGTCAGATAAATTTCGACGATGTAATCTCGGAGTTTGTTCTGAATAAGGCAAGGAAAAAATGTTTTAAGTTTTAAATTATACCTACTACCTTTTCTATTTTGATAAACTTTCATTTTATACTTCCTTCCACCTTCCAGCAATAGAGGGCCTACACAGCCTCTGTGCTTAGGGCCTCGGAAACTCTTAATCCGCCACTGTGTAACATAAATATAATTCAAACCCACAACACTAGGATCAAAAGGCAGGGTACTACCAACAGAGCTAACTTTACCTACTTGGCAATCATAAAGCCATATAAACATATCCCAAGGACAATGACTGATTTTTCAAGAGATCGATGGTTGTTCGACGAACATTTTTACACTTTTTAAACTTTTATCTGTCCGATAGAACATAGTTTATTTTTGTACTCTCATAATAAAATATAGATTAAATACTATCAATAACACCCTTATTTATTAAAAAATATTAATAATATACCTCATGTATTAAGTGGTTTTTCAAGAAACTGGTTGTCCGGCGGACATTTTTTAAACCTTGAACATATTGCATTTTTGGATTTTTTAAGCTCACAGTAAAGTTAATCCAATACGATCTCAAACACCATAATTTAATAAAAATTACTAATTAATAGATAATCATCTACGTATGTTTGCTGTTTGGCCGACGGACCAAATATATATGCAAAAAATGCGAAACTGAACAGTTTACAATAATATAACATATTTTTTTCTAATACCCATTAATTAAAATTAATGTAGGTCTACCCATACCTATATTAATTTTTAAAATTGCATTGTTTTAAATAGAAGCCTTTTTGATAATATGAAGTTATTAATACTATTTCGCTTGGGGACCAAGAGTAACCTTAAGGTAGGCGTCCACTAGCGACGAGCGGGCGGTCGGTAAATAAATTAGAGTGCGTCCATTACAGGCGCGTCGCATTTTCGCATTGAAGCATTCGGCAGTACGTGTTGAAATAATGTTCCGCCCGCCAGACCGTCGCTAGTGGACGCGTACCTTTATAAAACATGTCACTTTGAACCACTTGAAGAACTAATGCAAAAGCAAAAAATTGCAGAAATAATATCAATAAATTATTAGTTAAAGATTTGTTTTAATTAAAATAAATAAAAAAGTCACTAAGAAAACACTTGATTTTATACTCGTATATACCTACTTATTTTCTGTTTCTTACCAGGGACAGAGTGATTTCGCGGCTTGAACAAATCAGTTTATTGATCCCTATGTACTAGTTTTTGACATCTAACCTTTAAATATATTTAATTTTTAATTTAGAGTTAATTTGACTTGAAATGTAATTTTCTCGGATTCATTAAATTGGACGAGATTTTTGACTCGTCAATCCAATATTAGATTAAGGTCCTGTGAAAGGGATATCTGCATCGCCCTGCGTTTTCTATCCAATTTAGGCTTAGAGATTGGTTTGGGAATCTAAAAGTGCAGTGTATGGTACTATTGTCAGCAAAAGTATGACTATAACATAACATAACTATTGATGCATAAGTATGGCACTACGTTTCTCTGTGTTGGGGGGCTGGAAGAAGAGGAATTATATTGACTAATACCATAGAGAGTAAGGAAATTATAAGAGTTATCATGGAATAGCCGATTTAAGGACAGGTCATGCGAAAACTCCCAATATAATTTTATTCGTTTCTCGTTGAAATACCGCCAGTTAGTCATTTCAGTAAGCTTACGTGTCTCCCCACCGCTGATGTTACACGAGGCGAGGCTTCGACCGACGCATTTAAAGTGTAAACTGGAAAAATGACAAGCCTGTCGCCAAGCCTGCCGCAAAAGCGGTACGGAAATTTTAGCATGCCATGGTTTCTCTTATCCGTAGGTATGTTACTTTATGCTAATACTTCGAAGCCCTGGATATACTAATAGAAAGTGATAGATAGTAGGGCGATGGACAAGAAGGGAAAGCTTTTCTGTAAGCGAATAATTAATAAAGTGAACAACTTTTCTCTGAATGACATTTAGAATTATTATTTTACTTTTCTCAATTCTTTGTAAGAATTAAGAAAGGATAATAAAAGATAGCTATTATTATTTTCTAAATGTTGTTCTATATCTAAGGTTTTCCGACAACAAAATTTTATTTAAAGACGAGCTGTTCGGCTTATTAATTATCCTTTGCTTACAAAAATACTCCATTCTCTTGCTTATTGCCGGACTGCAGGGAATCTGTCGCTTTTTGGTAAGTACGGCTTCTGCTTCAAGGAATAGTCCTGTATAATTCCTCATCTTGCGGTTCCCAATAGAGAAACTCGTAGCACTCTATACATTGCCTTCATTAACCCCATCCCTTGCTTACTTCTGTTATTGGCAATATACAGGGCGAGTTAAGTTAAAACATTAAAGTAAAAAAATATTTTTGTCATTTTTACATGTTAGGAGAGCATTAACACCTAAATACTTGACACAAGAAAGCGACTCTATTTTTAAAAATAAATGTACTTAACTTTTAAACATATTTTATATTTTGAGTTTTAAGTGTATAATTCAAATTGAAGTAAAATTTTACATTTACTAGTTTTGGACCATGCTACCAGTTTTTCCAAAATGCCAATTTAAAATTTAAAATTTTTGGTCCATTTGTCCTCTTGTAACACCTATCCTGGTTCTACTGGACAGGCCCCGAACTTTTCACTTTGCTCGGTCTTCTATCCGCAGAATCTCTAAAACGTGGAACTTTATGCTCACGAAGGTCTTTCCTTCTCCTTCAGACATTTAAGTCCCCCATTAACAAACTACCTGTTACCTCGCTAAAGAAACTACGGTACGTTAGTATGAGGTCTTTTAGCCTTCGTGGATTTTTCAAAGATAAAAATATAAAAGAACACTGTGTAAAGATTCTGAAAATAAATAGGTAATGTTTTTGGACAGTAGACGAAAGCTAAAAGACTAATAACTACATACCACGGGTGTCTTAAGTAAGATAAGAGGTTGTTTGTTAACACGGGATTTTAATATTTAAAGATGGGGACAGTGGCGTAGCTAGGTCAGCAGGGGCTTTGGAGCAAAAAACTAAAATAGGGGTCTCCACTTCTTTGCACCTACATTTCTCATAGATGTCTTTTCTTCTTTTTAGTTATTTTCTTTATCGAGGCAAAAAAAAGGTCTTAATCTTTATTTACCTGCATTCACACAGTTACTTTTCACTGCTAAGCCCGGGGGCCCCTCTCAACTCCAAAAGGCCCCCTATACTTGGGGGTCCCGGGGCACTGCCTCGCCTAGCTCCATAGTAGCTACGCCACAGGATTGGGGAAAAACGGAACCTCTCCGTGCAGCAGGTTTCACAGTCTAGACACTTTAATAATAAAAAAACGAAAAAAAAATGGTAAGCTCGGGGCTTCTCTAATAGGACTGTATACGGATGCGTAACTGTGGCCATACGTGTTACACGCGAAATATTAGACCTTATTCAGGACTAATTTAGAAATTTGTAGGATATTCTGGGATTTCTAAAAAACGTATAATATTTAAAAGTAATAGACTGGATAGCGCAAACGTGTTTTTACTTTAAAAAGAAAAGTTCTTTCAAATTTTAAATGTCTTAGTTTTTAAATTACAGGATGTTAAAAATTTAAAAATAGACTTACCTCTTATAACAAATAAGATATTTTTAAATAATTGAAATACGTCTCCTAAGAATCCGAAGCCATTTTTTGGCTTACCAGAAAAAAATTCCTTTTACCAGTGTCGTCCACGAGTTATAAATTTTTTAAGAAAGAAATGGTACCTCACTGCACAATACTTTTTAAATTTTTTTAGTTCGATCATGGGCATGTATAAGGGTGGGTTTTGGAAGTTTGAACTCCCCTTTAGCGTTAGGGAAAAGGAAATTTGTATTGTTAAATTTATTTTTTGCCATTCTAAAATTTTTTATACCAAAAAAGGAAATAAGGAAATTAAAAGTTGCTGCCGTCAGACCCCCATAAAAAGCTGTACTGGGTGTCAACGAATCTATTAGACAAGCCATAACTTCTAGAGTATTTTTGGTATTAGACATATTAAAATCAGACTTGGTATAAGTAAATGGTGTAGAAAGAGGAGAGTTTTTGCCTAATCCTCACTTTTTGGTTACTTCCGGTTTATTCGGAAATGACACCAACTTTGAATTTTCAAATGGAACACCCTGTATATTTTACCATTTTGGATTCCTGAGACAATTCTAAATAGTTATTTGACATTTTAAAAAGTGTTTACGCCTATTTGATTTTTTGAGAGCCATTTGTATTATATCATATAGGTGGCTATACTCCTTTATTTATGACTTTATTTTTAAGCCGATCGCAACTTAATTGATGTCGTTAGAATCGTTAAAAAATCCTTAACTCAAAAAGTGCTTGTCTAAAAGGTTGTCATTTAAAAAACAATATTAAATTAGACACGGAAATGTCAATTTACCAAATTGTTTTATTCCCATCTTTCATATAAGTCACTAAATATTGCGATTGTATTTTCCTAACATTATCTAGGGTCACTAGATTAATTTGCACCCAATCATGGTCATCTAGATGCAATATAAAAATGGCTTAAAAACTTTTAAAATGTCACATTCTGACTTATAATTGCCAAACCGAAAGTGACTGAAAAGTGTAAAAATGGGCAAACTCTCCTCTGCTCAAACCATTTACCTATACCAAGTCTTATTTTGATATGTATAATACTCTAGGAGGTATCGCTTGTCTAATAAATTCGTTGATCTCTTGATTTTTTAAATTAAATGTACGGTTTTCGCTAAGCACCTAACGAGTGTGTCTCAGCAGCGTTATTTTTTCCTAAACTTGATAAAATTTTATTCTTAATTTAAAATTTTGTAAAAAATAAAAATATATTTTTTGTAGATAGAGATACATTACATACATTTTTGCATGAAAAAACTGAGCAGTGAAAAAATCAAACTGGTTGTGGTTTTAAGTAAAGCGGATATTTTTTTGCAAATTTGGAATTTATCGACAGTATTTTATTAAATTCACAAAAATCCCAAGGATTCACCTTTAAAAGATTTTCTCCGGGGGTAATTAAAACAAAAAAATTAACATATTACCTGTAATTGTGCGATTTAAATGGTCCAATCGACAGTATTGCAAAAAAATTAAAAATAAACATTTTTTGTTTTAAGAAAAACTTTTGTTTGGATTTTATTTTTTTTAGTTTCTACGATTTTTTTTTAATTTAATATTATTTTGGAAAATAAAAAAGTCGGAAAATCTTATTTTTTATTTAGACTGTTTCATTAAATAGCTTATAAAAGTAATCAAAAATGTATTTAATTTTTATTTAATGGTTGTGGCTTCTGGGGAATTAACAAAATATACAGGGTGTCCCAACTCTATTTATACACCAAATAACTTTGCTCCTGTACAAGATACAAAATAAACTTAAATTAAAAAATGTTTATTCGGATAAACTCTTTTGGTGATAGTACTAGTTATTACACAAGGTGTCTCAAAAACATGATTTTTCATTGGCAAGTAGGTTTTTTAATGGAAATCCCTATATATTTTAACAAATTTTGACTCTGTAATAAATTCTACATCAAAAACATATAACACACTATACGTCAATTAGAGCTGGTTTTGGGATATCAGCAGTATGTTGATATACTCATTAACAAATAAAAGTAAAAACGAAAAAAAATATGGTTTTAATTGTTTTTAAATAATTCTGTTACTGTCAGAGTGACAAATAACATATAATTACAAGTAACTAATTACCTTCCATTGTAAGAACTACTTGTTGGTATGTCAGCAATTTAGATTATTTTAGACACAGGTTTACTGAATTGCAATTAAAAACAACATTACGTCATTTATGGCGGGTTTTTAATTTAGGTTAAAAAATATGTATCTAAAATAATCTAAATAGCTGACTTACCTATTAGTAGTTTTTACAAAAAAGATAATTAATTTCATGTTATAATAATATTTGTTACTCTGACAGTGACAGAATTATTTAAAAATAATTAGAACCATAATACATTTTTTCTTTACTTTTAGTAGTTAATAAGTATATCAGCATACCTACTTCTAATATCTAAAAACCAGCAATAATGAACGTATATTGTAATATATATTTTTGATGTACAATTTAATGTCAAAATTTGTTAAAATATATAGGGTGTTCCATTTAAAAAACGTACTTGCCATTGAAAATTATGTTTTTAAGACATCTTGTATGATAACTATTACTGTCACCAAAAAGAGTTTATCCGAATAAAAAATTTTTAATTTAATTTTAAATTTGTATCTTGTACAGGAGCGAAGTAATTTGGTGTATAAATAGAGTTGGGATACCCTGTATATATTTTTTTATTTATTATATTTTTACAGTGCAGTACATTAAAGATTGTTTAGACTAAAAACGTTAATAAAATTCGCCTTGTAGTATACAAGGTGATTTAAAATTAATTTTTTTTAATATTGAAAATAAAATTTTGTAATTTTTAAATCAACTTTTAGACTACAGGCCTATTGGCTGATTTTTACTTCGGTTTTTATTTAAAGACATTTTAAATACAGTGCACTGTAAAAAATAAATATTTAATTTACCCAACCTAAATACCATAACTCCTAAACAAAATTTAAGACAAATTTGATACTTTTATGATGTACAATGAAATTTTAAAAATGCTTTTTCCGAATTTTTAATTAATTGACTTTCCAAAACAATATTTTGAAAAGACAATTTTGAGCCCCCTTGTAATACATTATATGAATATTTTTATGAACGTTATTATTTAAAATAACATATTTTTTCTGATAAATAACCTCTGGAAATATGAAAAGTAAAAATCTTATGGGTATACTGAAGGTAAAAAGTAAAATGGGCGACCTTTTTTTTTGGGCAGTACTCATAAGGGCGGCCAATTTTAATTTGCACGTGGGCGCCAAAGGTCTAGGATCGGCCCTGGTTATAAACGCCTTTTGAAATACGTCTGGACCTGTCTGTAAAAGATAAAAACCGATAAGAAAGTTTCACGAGCCATGAAACACATTTTGGAATTATCAAAACTACTAACATAGAAAGTGATTAAGGATCAGAATCCTACAATAAGGACTTTAGGAAACTAATAGAAGATATAACCATATTAAATACTACAGCACATTTTCTAATTTAAAAGCAAGTATTGTTGAAATAGTTAACAGAACCTTAAAAAATCTAATGTGGAAAAAGTTCAGTCCGCAAGGAAATTACAAATCGTTGGATCTCTTTAACGAAATTGTGACTAAATACAATAATTCCATATACAGAACAACGGAAATAAGACCTATAGACGTAAATAAAAATAACGCCTCTGCATAACGTCTTAAAATCCACCTACACATAGCAGAAAATCGTCGATCCACGAGCTTCAAAGTTTAGAAAGTGTGACTTTGTTAAACCACGTAAATTTAGGAAGGCTTTTAAAAAAGGATATACGCCGAACTGGTGTAACAAAATTTTCGAAATTAAAGAAATTGGACTTACAAATCCAATAACCTACTTGTTAAAGAATGCTTATAATGAAGATATACAAGATGGATTTTACAAATATGAACCTCAAAAAGCTAAACATCCCAGTGTATACCTAATTGAGAAAATTCTAAAAATAAAGGGCAATAAAGTTTATGTAAAATGGTTGGGAATGAACAAATCGCATAATACATGGATCAATAAAAAAGAAGATGATTAAAACTGGACTATTTTAAGTAAACAACAACGTTTCACAGAAGAATTTATCAGAACCTTTTTAAACAAAGTTAACTGGGACTACGTTGCCTAAATCAAGTTTTAAGCAAAAATTTTATTCGAGAGTCCCCAGACAATGGTTAATTGGGATTATTATATCTTGACTTACCAGACTTTGTCCAAAGATTTTATTCGGGAACAAAGGCTAAAGTTAATTGGGAATATATTCAAAAATATCAAAAAATGTCCCCAGAATTTCTTAGCGAAATAAAACCCTATATCAAAAAGTACAAGAACACTAAGCCCGCTATGATTTTTATTTTGTTTTTCCCAATTATATTTTTATGTAATTCCTGGCTATTTTATTTTGTTTTTTCTAGCTATTTTATTTTTTCCTAGTTATATATTTAAGTAATTCATCTGTTTTATTATTTCGTAACGAGGAAAAAGGATTCAGAAGGCAGAGATTTTTAAGTAAGTTTCATTTTTATTCCATTTTAGGGTAATACATTTATATTATATTATATTATATATAAATTTTTGTTCTACTTCATTACTTTTCTTCAAATTCTTCTCAAAACTGTCGTTCTAAAATCAGTGTTAGCCGGGGCTTCCTCAGCAGTGATGTCTTTAAATTTAAAGTTCTCATTAACTTTTCCCCCACTCCCAGATCGTCGTTTTTTTAAATTTAAAATACCCCTGAAAAAAAATATTCATACTGTAAAATTTCTTCTTAGCAAATTATTTTAAAAGACATCTATCAATCCCTATATGCTTTATTGGTAAAAAAACTTTTCCTAATTAAAATGCTATATAGAAAAATTATCAATAAGATAAAAATATAAACATTAGCTAGACATCCAAAATTGTACAAAAAAGGTGAACGTTATAAGTAAACTTTCCATTATTAAAAACAATTACAGATAACATAGATAAGCTAAAAGAGTTAAAAGTCCTAATTACATAATATGGTAAATGTCAATTAAGTACACAGTCACACAAAAAAGTTGTTACTCCGTAAGGTAAGACAGATCATGGTATCTTCATGTTTTTTGGGTCGCTGAACTGGAATCTGAAGTCAGTTTGACCCCATCATATTAGAATTAAGGTCATTTCAAGGTCAAATTATAAAAAGTTTACCTAAAATAGACCACAATCGTAGAATCTTTAAGTTTTTGGAGTCGCTGAATTCGATCCGGAGTTCATTAGGTCTTGGTCAAGGTCATTTTAAGGTCAGCAACCCAAAAACCTCAAAATATTATGATTGTGGTCTACTCCCAAAAATTTCTGATGATTTGACTTTGATATGACCTTGGTCTCAACCTGATGGGGTCAATTTAATGACGGACTCGGATTCAGCGACCCCGAAAAATTGAATTTGTTACTTTTAAACCTTACCCACTTAAAAACAAAATATACAGACTGTCCACGGATGGGGTTAACAAGAGGACAAATGGACCAAAAATTTCTTTTTTTGAAAAAAGTCATTCTTACGAAGAGAAAATGTTGATTTTGTATACAGGGTTCGCAAAAACTTAATTTTTCTCCAGGAGTAAACTACCTTTATTTTTCATTTTTAAGCAAAATATAATTTAGAAAATTTCTTCAGAATAGCATTTTAAATGGCTTTATTAATTTTACAGAGGTATCAAAAAGATCCGTGAAACTAATTCTAAAGTTATCAAAAATTAATTATTTTAAATTTTTATAATAAAATGACCTAAAAACTTTTATAATTTGCTTTTAAAACACCTGGTTTCTCCAAATTCCTTCACAACACAATTTTTCAACTGCAAACGAATGTGATCAAGGCGTTTTTGCCAAATTATGGAGCTCCATAAAATTTTGTATTATTGTGGTTATCGATTACAAACAATATTCTAAATACATTTTTCCTATGACGTTCTGACTAAAAATGAAAAATAATCGTAATTCACTCTTGGAGAAAAATCATATTTTTTAAGTTTTTGCG
The DNA here is from genome assembly GCA_014170235.1 of Listronotus bonariensis. NCBI lineage: Eukaryota > Metazoa > Arthropoda > Insecta > Coleoptera > Curculionidae > Listronotus > Listronotus bonariensis. The sequence goes on from JACEGR010007396.1 coordinate 18,730, forward strand.
AACCCTGTATACCAAATCAACATTTTCTTTTCGTGAGTCCTATTTTTTTACAAACAAAATTTTTATGAAAAATGTCTTTTTTGAAATTGAAATTTTTAGTCCATTTGTCCTCTTGGTAACCCCATCCGTGGAGAGTCTGTATACACATTGTTTCTCTACTTATTAGATCGATTGAATTTTCCAAGACATCCATTGTCTCCATTAGGACCTGTTCCATTTCAGTCTGAATAAAAAAATATAGGGTTGATGTACCATTTGTGGCCACTTTAAGAGTTATAAGTAAATAATAAATATTAAGTTCTTACTATGGTGTTATGTAGTATATTTATAGGATTTTTTAATATCTCGGCACATTGTGAACTGTTTTGACTACTCCATAAAAAAATAGTTTACGAAATAATTACAAACATATATATGGGATACGTGTTGTACCCAGGCAATTTTTATCATTTTTTATAAGAATCTGCAGAAGGCACTGGTAGGTATATTTTTTATTCTTGTTAAAAGTCATATTATTCTTTAAATTTTATGTACTACTTAGGTAACCTACTAGGAAGTAAAAATAAAATAAGTTTTCCAAAAATCACCCAAAATTTAAAAAAATAGGCCATGGCCACAAATGGAACTGAAAAACTATAGAAGTAGCATTTGTGGGCATGCTATGGCCACAAATTGAGCGTATGAAATCCATTTGTGGCCATAGTACTTATTGGTTAATTATTATGGTGGATTATTCACACGTATACAAGGTGATTCTTAACCTATACGCATGAACTTGGAAAATTATTGCTTAGGACAAACAATGATTAGTAATGAAAATAAAATTTAGTAAAATATTTTTAGCTAGAAAAATAATTAATTATTTCAAATAAAAAAGAGATGGAATTTTAAACACGAATAATGACTTATATAGAAAAACCAGAGTAGTTACCTAAATGTTGTGTCAGAAATTATTTGTTTTCCATGCAGTTTTGTCAATTTGGCTAGGCACTTTTAACATTTTTGTTATTAAAGGGATAACAAATTGTAGTTTTAGGGATTTATAAAAAGAATTCAAGAATTCAGTAGTGTATATTTTAACACTGTAAAAAGACTTCCAAGGAAAAACGCCACATTTGATATATCCAATTTTTAGTAGTTTCGAAAATATCTTCAAGAATTTAATACAAACACATTATTTTTTAATAAAACTATATGTACATTGTATTACCAATTAAATGATATTTCAAGAAACTTTAAGAATATATCTTTTAATTTAATATGTCCATCTCCAATAGTTCCGAAAATATAGTCATTCAAATCTAAAAAATAGTAGGTATAATAGTTTTAAAGTCGAAGCCATTCGCGGATTTATTACAAATTTTTGTTACCACGAAAATGGTTTTGGCGACTAAAATTAGGAGGTGGCTAAGTGCATTGTTTATTAGTGCCTATCTTTAATGCGCAAAATTTTGTGACTATTAAAATTTATTAGAAAGCTTTATTTAGAAATATTTAATACAAGAAAATTTAAATTTAAGCCATTCGCAAATTCTTTTGCAACTTTTACTCCCGAGAAAGCGCATAGGCATGCTCAATAGCTCATAACTCTTTTACGCAAAATTTTTGGACTATCAAAATTTATTACAGGGCTTTATTTAGAAGTATTTAATAGTAAAAATTTAAAGTCGAAGCCATTCGCGGATTGATTACAAATTTTCGTAACCACGAAACTGATTCTGGCGATTAAAATTAGGAGGTGGCCCAGTGCAATATTTGTTAGTTCATAACTTTATTGCGCAAAATTTTGTGACTATTAAAATTTATAAGAGGGCCTTATTTAGAAATATTTAAAAGTAAAAGAATGAAATCTAAGCCATTCGCGAATGATTTTGCCAATTTTTCCGCGCATAACTCTTTTACGCAAAAATTTTTGACTATCAAGATTTATTACAGGGCTTTATTAAAAAGTATTTAATAGTAAAAATTTAAAGTCGAAGCCATTCGAGGATTTATTACAAATTTTCGTAACCACCAAACTAAACCTGGCGATTAAAATTAAGAAAATTTTGTGACCATATACTTGTTGGACCTATATAACGCACCAAGGTTCAGGGGCGGTCATATCGACTTTCTGAGGGGGGCGCCATAGTCCGAGAAAAATCTGGCGCCCCTAGAAAGAAACAACATTGTCAAAAATTTTGAAGTGCAAAAAAACAAAAAACAAAAATAAGTCCCCTCACCTATTTTTATTGTTGTCAATTTGGCTAGGCACTTTTAACTTTTTGTTATTAAAGGGATAACAAATTGTAGTTTTAGGGATTTATATATTAAAAACAAAAAAAAAAAAAATAGGTCCCCTCACCTATTTTTATTGTTGTTCTTTCATTCTTTAATTTATAAAATTCCAAAAAAACTCCCACGTATTTGAAAAGCAAAAAAATAAGGTCTTTACTTCTCACTTTTCAATTCCATGATCACCCTCACCCCTCGGACCAGCCCTGAGGGGAAGGGCATATCATCATTAAATGCCCAAAATGCCCATATTTGTCATTACATATGTATGAAATACAAAGCATGTGGCCATGGCCCCCCTATGACCGCCCCTGCCAAGGTTAGTGCTTAAAGGTTGCCGAAACCGCGGAAAATTATTGTTACAAATTTAGCGCCGGAGCAGGGACTATGTTTTTTAACCAAGCGTTGCGCATGCGAAACCAAAATTCAAGTTATACCGCTTTTCCGACTAATTTGGGGTTGTAAATTACAAATTTGACAATTTTAATTACGACATTTATATATCTTGGAAAATACCGTCCAAATTTTAAATCTGACCGCAAATCTAGTTATTCTAGATAGAGGAGAGCTAAAAACCGCACTCTGTAGAAATCGTACTGCGCATGCGCGAACCAAAATTATACGAGACACCTCTGGTTCAAATAATTTGGGGTCGCTCTCACCAAATTTGTGGGTAAGAACTTTGAATATCGTAAATTTTGACCTTTATAATAAAACTTTTGAGTTAAAACCGTAAAACGAATAATTTTAGGTCTATATTTGTCTCATACACCGTTTTTTATTAAATCCGTACTGCGCATGCGCCAACCTAAAAATCGTCCCAGACCTTGTTTTCGACTAAACCAATAAAGTAGAATCCAAATCCGGTAGTATTTGTGGATTTTGTAATTTTATTGACCGTAGATCTATTCCATTTTGTTTATTTATACCCGAATATAATTGATACAAACGCGCAAAGAACTGTGGTTTTCCAAAATTGCGGAAAACTACTGTTATAAATTGGGTATTATTATGCTTAAATTTTTTAAACTATTAAAGAAACAGATATTAAATGGGATATTTTCTTAAAACTTTAATTTTTTTTTATTGGTGATTTGATAACAAAATAAACAGGTTTGTGTTATAACTTTAAATGTTAACAGTTAATGGAAAAATATAGGTGCGCCGCTGAATTCTGAGTAAAAATCCCTAAAACTTTGCCATTTACATCTTACTTCTATCTCCAATAACAAGAAAGTTATAAGTGCGCCTGTCCAAATTGAATAAATGTTATAAACACTCTGTATATCCAAAACGAATAAAGTTAGCTATCATTTACCAATCGGTTATGTTGACATTTAAACAATGTATTATACGTCAAAGTTGTCACCAATTATTAAAGCGGTTATAATTGGTTGAACGCCTAAAATTGATGTGTGACTTACTTCCTCCCCTAGGTTTGTTTCGAAAATTAAAACATGAAATGTGCCAATAGATTTATTTTATCTCTTTTTATTTTAGTTTAAAAAGTTAATGATTTAATTTAAAACAATTTTTTTATTAGTTCTTTTTTGCATAGGTTAGAATGCCTTTATATTGTATTTTGTTAAGATAAATTAAAAACAAATTGATATTTTAATAATAAATTGTGTAAATAATAATAATATTTCCTTAAAAAGCACATTATGTTTACATTGACCATAAATGGTGCATCTATAGCAACAAATATGCAAAAGGAGGTAAAATTAAATATTATTATTTTTTGTACTAAAGTAAAGTTTAAAGGTTTAAATTTTTTTAAATTTAAATATTGATACACTAATAATGGTATTAATTCATATTTTCTTACGCCATACTTCATTAAAGATACTTTAATTCTTCATAGAAGCGTTGATTGAGAGTACGTACTCTCTCAATCAACGATAAGTCAGGAAATTGCTTAAAGTGGCCACAAATGGTACATCTACCCTATATGGTAACTACCTGAAAATATTTGTAGCTTATCTTTAGCTTTTCGGGATTATACTTTTAAGTAATGAACTAAATAAAAATTATGCCAGTATTATTGTTTACACGTTCACTGTCCATGAATCATATGCAGGGCCGGCTCAAGCAAAACTGGCGCCCTAATCAAGATTATCTTAATATAACCAGTAACTTTTTAAGTAATATTTTATATGCATGATGTAAATAAATGTTATATAATTTAAATGGGTGATTATTGAGCTAAAAAAGGATGATAAAGTTTGCCTTATTACTTTTAAAAACTAATAAAGCTATCTGGTTCAAGAGTGTGTTTTTATACATACAGTCAGGACGCGTGGGTTGGAACAAATTTAGAATTTTGAAGTTAGTAATTTGTGTTATGGGACGATTTTAAATTTTGACTTCGGTTATTTTCCTAGTAAATTCATTTAAAAAAGGTGACCCAAAAATAAGCTAAGACTCTTAACTTTACTATTTAGAAGTATGTACCTTGTATCCTTACATTTTTTAATTAGGCTTTGTTTATGTCGAAAAGGTTTTAAGCGGGGTTAGCAGAGCGGCTCGACCGAAGCATCCCTATATTACTGTACCATAAAGGTGATTTTGTTGAGCCGCGCCACTAACCTTGTTCCTTGTCGCTCCGACATAAACACACCTTTATGCATTAAATTAAACCCATGTTTTGTGTAGCATGTCTTATACATAAAGTTAACAATGATTGAGGAAAATTACTATCGATTTCTTTTAAACTTGTGAAGACATGAAAGTTGGAACACATGCATTTAAAATTCAAGGATTTACCTTTTTCAAAATGGTCAAACACGAAACACGTCAATATTTGTTTTTAAATGCATTTTTTGGTAAATTCATGTATACAAGGTGACCCAAAAATAGGTCAATGCCAACAAATTAATTTTTTTATTTAATATCACACAATATTATTTAAGTCATGTGCTATGCCTGAGCGATGCCCAACTCGGCACACCAAGCAGTTAATGGAATAATTATAGCCCAAGTCGGCTCATACGTATGCAGGTACTCTGTTCTACGTAGCCCAACTCGGCACAAAAATTATTTGTATCTAGGTATGTCTAATAAAACAGTTATTATATTGTTTCCAAAACAATATTTATTACATAACTAAAATACAAAAATACGCTTATTTTACTAGTTAATACACACTTACGAATGGTTAGTTCTGGTAAGCAAATCCTTTTTTTAATTCCTTAATTAAACCTAAGACAAAAACACACTTTATATATGTATATGAGTATGTCTTTTATTACCTGTGAGTTATGTGTGCCAAGTTGGCTCATTATAAATGGTCCGACAAGGTGTCATAAAATTGACCCTAATAAAGTGTGCCGAGATAAGATACACCTTTATGCCTAAAGTCAACAGTAATTAATACATTTTTTTTTTTGGTCGATGCTTCTTTTGGGTCACCCTATAAAAATGACTTTACCACATACAAAATTTAGGAGAGTGTTTAAGAGTTTTTTCAAAAATAAAAATTTAAATAGAAAACATGAGTTGTCGCCTCTTTTCTGACCTGACGATGTCGCCTTTTATGAGCTAAAGTGTAACGGTGCTGGTGCTTTGCAGTTTATTGTAATGTTGAAAAAGCATAATATTAAGGTATACTCGTAAATAATTGGCTAAATTAGTAGTTCCTAAAAAGTGCGCCGTGGCACCAGGGAAACATGCTGTCAGGGGCAGTCGCTTCACCCTCGGACCGGCCCTGATCATATGTGATGCAAACTTAAACGAATTCGCATGCCCTTGCATTACATACAATTTATTGGATAAAGCCATGTACAGACTTGGATACAATCGGGACAACATTGTCGGCCGACTGTATCTTGTTCCAAAAATTTTTCAGCAACAAAGTTGGCCAACATTTGCAGATACAAATGTTTCGCGTCCACACTAGTTTTAAAGCTCATACAAACATGCCGATGTTTTCCATATTAAATGGAAAACGGGCGACTTGCCGATTTCTTGGATGAAAACGCCCACCGATGTTGCCATGGCGTTTGCAACAAGTCGGCCGACCGATGTGCAACATTCAAGATACAGTCGGCCAACAAATGTTTTCGCCGATTGTATCCAAGTCTGTACGTGGCTTAAGAATCAGTCGTGCCAGGGCCGGCCCGATGGGTGAGCTGGTGAGGCAACCGCCTCAGGAGGTATATTTCCAGGGGCGGCAAAATATTCGTTTTATCCTACTACAAAATGAACTTTTTGATTTAAAATTAGGCCAAAAATTATCAATTTAAATTATAACCATTTATTGACATCATGTAAAATATTACTTAAAAGTACTGGCTACTAATAGCTCAGGCGGAATAGCAGTATAGAAAGTAGTAAAAAATTTTTTGCCTTACAGCAAACTATTGGCATAGTTTTGTTAAGTGCATCATAACTTTGTAACAAAAACACTTCCGAACCAAAGTAATGCGTTAGGGGGTGAAGGGGTGCTTTTGGGGGTAAAAATGTTTTTTGCAATTTCAAGCTAAACATTAAATCCCATCAAAAAAGGTAAATGTAAAAGTTGTTGATAAAAAAACCTACAACTGATGTCATAACCATTTTTACCCTAACCTCAAAAAATTTTGAGAAAAGTAGAAAAAACTGTCTTTTCGGTTTTTTATTTTTATTTTTTACAAAAATAGTTTGATTAAGCTGAAATTTGGGGCACATATACTTTTTATCATTCTTAATATACTGTTTTTTTTTATTAATTAATATTCAGCCGTTATTATGAAAACTTACTTTAAAAAAAATAAAAATTTTCAACCGCCATTTTGACTTAATTTTTTTTATCAAAAATGGTTGGCTAAGGGCTAATTTTTTTCGTTTTTTTGATAACTTTTAATAAATGCAAAAAATATATATATTTCAATTAAAAAGTTAAAAAAAAAACACAAAATATTGACATTTAATGTCAAAGATTTTAGAATATCCTAAAAAAGATATAATTTTTTTATTATACTTGTACATTGTGCTATTTTTGTCGAATAATTAATACTATTTATTAAAATTGTACTGTTTGAAAGTTTTGAAACATTTTTAAATGTGAAAATTGGATTACAGATATACAGTGTGACCCAGAATTGATCTTAAGTTTTAAAAATTAAAGCATGGTAGAAGAACGTTATTAGATGGATGTATTGAGACGATACAATTTTTTCATTGCCAGTTTGAATCACATGTGATTGTGTTGACAACCACACACACTAATAAATCTAACATATTTTTTGGTTAAAGTTAAATATTTTTAAAATTCCGCCCAGTGCCGGACGAAGCCTTTTTGAACTGAAGCGAACTACAAAATTTGGGCCCACCCTTAAATGTGGGAACATCAAACAGGAAATTTTTTACTTTCTTTGGCCGAAAAAATTTATAGAGCAAAAAAAAAGGTCCTCACCTTTAAAAACGCGCTCTTTTCTACTTACTTTACGTTTTTACGCCCCTTTTCTTCTGATTTTACGCTTTTTCATCCACAAAAAATGAAAACAAAAGAGCAAAAAAGACGGTCCTCGTATTTTCAACTTGTGACCTTCCATATCAAACTGAACCCAGTGCTTTTACTTTCGTCCACCCTATTTTTGCGCCCCCTTTTCCCAGCGCTGAAGCGGTCGCTTCACGGCTTCAAGCTTAATCCAGCACTGATTCCGCCATCAGGAGATGTAGGTATGTCTTAATACGCAAGCGTACAGGACTTGCGTATAGTATCTACTTTACTGAACATGTAAATTGTTTTACTTTATTTGATTGTTTTTGCGTTTTAATGAAAATTTACAAGGGTCTTTTTGAAGTTCTACCAAAACTATTTTAGGTATGTTTGACCTTCTTAAATTTTGAAAAGTTTTTTAAAGGTTCAAACCATGTGTAAAATGTTCATTATTTTGGTTCTAGAGACTTATTATTGTCACATCTGAACACTAATGTGAGATGTCCTTGAGACTTGCGCAGCAATTTTAAACATGCGCAGTAGGTACTTCAATTTTTATTACTTATCCACCTCATCATCTGTCTTAAAGCCATTCTATGATTAACGGTAGTACTATAAATAATACTTTTTTTTCTTTATGTTATTAACATTCTATCATAAACTACATGTAATTCTAATTTCTAGCAACTACAATACAAAACTTGATTTACCTGAGAAAAATTATGAGCTCCAACAAAGATACAATGCCCATAATTACAAGGATCTTTTCTACAATGATGACAATGAAAATGATAACTTCCATGTTTGTGTACCTATGTAAATACACTGAAGTTTCAAAAACATAAATTATAAATTTAAACAAAGTGTTATTCTTCTCAAATAAATTGAAATAAATCGTAACACTTTTTATAAATTATTAATTCGTCTCTCTGACTCTAAAACACGTAACACATCAATAATACTACTTTCTTGGACTTCCATTGTCTTTAATTTAACTGATACACGACGTTTCGGATTGTATCTATCTCCAACCGTTTTCAAGTGATAACTTAATCTTCTCTTAAGAAACTACGACTTATATACTATGCGTTGTTCACCGAAGCTTGACTCATTTTTCACGGTTTAGCAACGGTTGCCAGATATTTGGTATGTCGATACTAGCTTGCTACATATATTTTTGTTGTTTAAAACTACAGAAGCTTCTTTAAATTGCCTCTTTTTCCAGTGATCTTCCTTATGAATAATTTTGGCCTTCGACTACTGTATGTGGTGATGTTTTGACCATGCATGTTCGGCCTCTTCCGATCTCGACGTTTCATCATCGGCGTAACTACGGGAGGTCCTGGAGGGGAAAAAGCTAGCAGTGACTTCGAATAATTTAAAGGTAACATCTTTATTTTTACAATAAAATATAGCCCAAAATCTGCATATGGACAATATGAATAAATAATTTTGGAATAAGCCATAAGATGCAATGCTAATAGGCTGTATCAATAATAGCTTTGTTCGTAGAACAAAATTTCCAACCAATTTCCAATTTTTTAATGTGCATGCTTGGTTGGAAATAATTTTCTAATTAGTTTGAGATTTTTTAATCTGCGAACGGCATGACGAAAAGTGCCAACTGGAACCCCGCCACCTAGCCAAAATTTAAAAAAATGTTAAATAAAGTTTTTCGCACAGCATCTACGGCTTTTTTGAACACAATTTTGTAAAAATACTTTTCAAAACGTTTTTCACACAACCACAAATTATAATAACTACTGAAACCAAAGACTAAAAACACACTAAACTGGCTAAACTTCTGAAATTGTGAACAAATACAAACTAACAAACATGCAAAATCCACGTAATGGTAGAAGAGCCCAAGAGGGAATTTTGGGATTTACTACAGCGCGGCAAATATACCGGAGGATAGCTTGAACCCGGTTAAGTACTCCACCAAATATGAGCCCCGTATACATCAGAAATTGTCGAGCGCGTCAGATTAAGATAGGGTGAGTTAATTACATGCTAAACAGTGCATATTCCACTAATCTGACAATTTAAAAGTGACGTAAAGAAAACAGAGGGCTACAAAAAAATCATTTTGACAGTTTCTGGCGTAGCTATTTTTTTATTTTGAAGAAAATAATTTAAGGAAAACAAAAAATACATTATCCGATACTAATAATAACAATTTTTTACATATTTAAAAATTTATAGCCGCTTTTCCCACCGATGAAAAGGTATATATATTATACAACACTTTTTCCTTATCATTTTAGATTTGCAACCCAATAGGTCTCTTTGACGCTCGAGTAAATCCCCATTTAGCATCGTGGTCTCCCCTACTATAAAATCTAAGGAAATTACAGAACACCGTCTGCGAACAGGGGATGTTTGATCAGCAGTTTGGGATTTCTTTTTACCAACGCTTTTAACGAAATGCGCGTGCGTCTGACGGTTTTTAATAGTTTCTGACTGCCAGGGGCGGTCATAAGGGAGGGGGTCATGAAGCAGGGGCGCAATTAGGGTTGGGCTATGGGAGGCTTAGCCCCCAGAACTATTGATCTTTTAAAATGTCTTAATGTTTTTGGAAAAGCGGTTTGGGATTTCTTTTTTACCAACGCTTTTAACGAAATGCGCGTGCGTCTGACGGTTTTTAATAGTTTCTGACTGCCAGGGGCGGTCATAAGGGGGGTCATGGGGCAGGGGCGCAATTAGGGTGGGGCTAAGGGAGGCTTAACCCCCAAAACTATTGATCATTTAAAATGTATTAATGTTTTTTGGAAAATTAAAGTCCATAAAGTGGTGGCTAGTTGCGCCACTGCCATGGGGGCCATGCCCCCCCTTTCATGCCACATCTTTTGTAACCAATTAATTTTTACCTAACCACACGTAATTGCAAATATGGGCATTTAATGGAAATATGCCCCCCACCTCGGAAAGTTGATATGACCACCTCTGCCGACTGCTCGCACTACGAACAAACCTAATATTTATATTTCAAGTTAAAATAATTATATTTATTGTGCCCTAATAAATCATGTCTAGAAAGTTTTTTAAAAGAAAATAAAATAATACCTACTTAATTAAATGGCCATGGTTAATTAACAACTATGATTGTTCTATGTTAACACAATTAATGCTTAAGTCACCTTATTTTATAATTTTTAAGTGGTCATGTACAGTGACCGCCAAAGAGTTGGATACGTAATATGAGAAAAATTATTTTTAAAATTACTTAAAAACTTTTTTGACAATCACCTCTGCTTATACAGTTACCAAAAAACAATAATGACATCAGGCTCATGGCCGTCTGCTGGAGAGATAATTAATCAAAATTAAATTTAAATTTTAAAAATTGAGTTTAGTTAGCTCGATATCTAGAAAAAGCATTTGAAAAAGATGTTCAGAATGTAATTTTAGGTCGATGTGAAAAAATTTGAAATAAATATTAAAAAAAAAAAAATAAAAATTCGGTTTTTTTTCTAAAAAAATTCGGTAAATTTACGAATCATAATTTGTTTCTTTCAAATTAGTTTTCTAACTATAAAGTGACAAACTTATTTGATTTATCATAATTAATGTATTTTCTTTTACATTTAAAACAAAAAAATTTGATTTAGTAAGTAGGTACAGGGTGGCTCGAATTCGACGCTCATCATTGGGATTTCGGAAACCGTAAGAGACAGAGGCGCACTTACAGCCTTGCCGCCCGAAGGCTACATTATTTTCGCCGCCCCCAGCCTTGCCGCCCGTAGGCTATTTTATTTTCGCCGCCCATTTCCTTATCTTTTCCGTCTGAAAAAGAAGAGCAAAAAAAAAAAAAGGTCTTCACTTCCATTTCTTTCGATCTTTCGATTGTAGGTACAAAGAATTCCAAATCCAACAAAATTATTCATCATGAAAAGATTTTGAAGAGGAAAAAAAAGGTCCCCACTTCCATTTATTTGCCGCCCCCAAAATCCGCCGCCCTAGGCTTCAGCCTACTCAGCCTATTGGCAAAGGCGCCACTGGTAAGAGATACAGGATCGGTTAAATGGAGACAAAGTTGCTCAATTTGATACTCAATAAAATGCCGTTTTGTGTTTTAAAAAATTCCGAGTACTTCCGAAGATATTCGAAAAAATCGGAATTTTCAATTTTGGTTTCTATTGTTTCCTGACTATATTTGTTAAGACAACTTAAAATGAAAGACACGTTTTCATGGCCACTTTTTCTGTTCTATAATTCAGTGTGATTAAATATTGAATCTGACGTTTTGGCTTCTGGCGACCATCATCAACTTAATTTTTTAAATACGGACCTGATATTTTTTTAAATTTAATTAAATCCTTTCATCACTCTTAAAACACTATATATCACCACTTTGATATATGCCGACGTTTCGTACAGACACTTCCATCACCAGAATATTGCATAGTTATTTAACCATAATACGGCCCTGAACTAAATTTTTACCATTGCAAAAACTATAAAATACTAAAAATAAAAATTTTTATTACACAATTTAACAGTTTTATTTCAATGATTTATTTTTTTTTATCTATATACAGGCGGAGCTTACGTACATGATCCATGTGTTTATAAATCAAATTGATCCTTCCATCCTTCTGTTTGAAGAAATGTTTAAATTGCAATATTTCCTGTACAATTTTTTTTATCATTGGATAATCCACGAAAGCTATAAGCCTACATACTAACGTACCGTGTCTTAAGCGAGGCAAGAGGGAGTTTGTTGACACGGGACTTAAATACTTAAAGACTTGGGGGAAGGAAAAATGAACGAACAAAGTGGGAAGTTTGGAGCCTGTCCAGTTGGACCGTATAGGGATTCATACGCGTGGCACCACGAGTTTCTCCGTTGGGAACCGTGAGTTGAGGCATTATACTGGACAATTCTTCAAAGCAAAAGCCATAGAAGTACCTGTAAAAAGCGATAAATCCCCCACAGCCCGACGATGGACAAGAAAGGGAAGCCTTTCTGTAAGTGAAGGATCATTAATGAGACGAGGAGCTCTTCTTTGAATGGAATAAAGAATGCTTAGGGTTGTAGGGGACGCCATGCCCCAGATATAAGAACAATATTTCAAGGGAGGTCGGATTTGGGATTTGGTGTAAATATAAAGTGTATAAATTAGAACAGAAAAAATACTTTATGGCTCGAAAGAGAAATCCAAGGTTTTTGAATCTGCCGTGGCTATAGATACAATGTGTTTATGCCGGTTAAGGTTATTTTCAAATGAGATGCCCACAAGATTGAAGGTGTCTTTGCTCTGAAAAACTTGGCCGCTCATAAGTAGAGGATGAGTATTTGATGACTCTTTTCGCGACAAGAAACATGATTGTGTTTTGGATGCATTTAAATGGACGAGGTTTTTGGCGCCCCAATCCAATATTAAATTTAAGATCCTGCGAAAGAGATATCTGCATCGCAACTGAAGTGAAGGGTACTATCGTCGGCGAAACAATGAATGGAGTTAGTTGTGGACGAGAAAAGGTCGATGTGAAGAAGAAACAATGTTGGTGCAAGAACTGAGCCCTGAGGCACTCCAGCATTTACTTGGTTTAAGCTTAAACAATGGCCATCCACAATAACTGATATACGTCGATCAAATAGATAACTATATAGCCAAGTACAGAGTTTAGTTGAAATACCATAGAAGGAAAGTTTATTAAGAACTGCGGCATGCCAGACCTCGTCAATAGCTTTGGTGTATCAAGAGCAGGGCCGTATTAAGGGTATGAGGCGCCCTAGGCTACAATTCCCAGAGCGCCTATTTTCCTACTCAAGAAATTTTTGAAGAGCAAAAAAAAACGGTCTTTACCTCCATTTCAGTCCACAAAAAAAAAGGTCATTCTCTCCTTTTCGCGTCTATTTTATTTATATCACCACCCGACCTAAACTTTTTAGTAGAAACTTCCCTCTCTAGCGCCTATTACTCCCCTGTTTGGCGCCTATTTTTTCCATGGCGCCCTAGGCTGTAGCCTAGTCAGCCTAATGGATAATACGGCACTGATCAAGAGCAACGATCTGGGACTCACCTAGAAACTCAAGAGACTTATTCCAGCAGTGTGATACGAAGGAAAGAAGATCTACTGTAGATCTTTTGTAGCGAAATCCATACTGCCTGTCATGTAAAATTTGTGTTTTTCTAAATACTTAAGGATTTTTGAATTAATGAATTTTTCCATTACTTTACAAAGAACTGAGAGAATTAAAATAGGCCATCCCAGTCGGCTGAGTTGTAGTGCCATACGGTGGTATAGAGATATAGTAACTAAGCCATGATCTGAGCGACCTAGGGAAAAATTGACACATGCTTGGTAGAGTTCGGAGATGGTGGTAAGAAAGAGATCTAGAGGATTTGAACTATAATTTGGGACTCTAGAAAAGCAGGTAGATTCCATAATAAGTTGGTAAGAAAGTTACTGACTGCGAAGGTTCCGGCCGCTCTGCCTTGGGGGTCAGTTTTTGAAGAACCCAGCCAATCCTTATTATGGACATTGAAGTTGCCAAGCACGATTACTTCAGCCAAGGGAGAAAAAACTGAGAAATTGTGCTATCGATCTTTGTTAAAAGGAAGTCAAAGAATTCGACATAGGAATTATTAGATGGGGACCGGTAAAAACAGCAGATAAATTTGGTAGAAGACCTAAGGGAAAGTTTGAGCCAAAGGATATCTGGTCTACCCGATTCAAGATTGGAAACTCGAGCACAAGCCAGATCGTTGCGAACGTAAGCACATAAGAACTTATTTGAGTCTTCGTTAGAAACAATATGTGGGGCTTAGAAGACTAAAGGTGATGGTGAACGGAGTTTATATTGGTGTTAAGCTCACATATATTTGCAAAAGAAATTAGCCTTCTCGATGAAGGCCGCCCGGATGCACCCCTCGCCGGAGATCCGAATGGAGAGGTATTTTACCTCCGAAACATTTTACTTCCGGGTGTGCAGCCATCATTTATACATAGTTTGGCGAGTAAAAAGAAAAAAAAAGAAATAAGAAAGAAGGAAAACTGACTCACACACCGAGAACCCGAAACGTCCGTTAAGACTTCACGGGTCCTTTAAAGGGTGAATGGGGTGGTACCTCCTTAGACAAGAAAAGCTCCTCTACCACCAACCAATTAAACCTATTGTTAAATTTAAGAAATCACGGGCAATGCAAATATAACGACACTAATTTAATACAACACCAACGACCAACTAACACATAACCGGTAATGACAAAATGGCAACGTAAGAAAATTAAAAAGAAAGATTATGTAAATACACCACCGATGCGTATATTTTCCAATAACACAATAACTTTGTCTTTTCTAATCCACTTATTTTGCAAGCTTATTTTTTACCGAGCCCTACTTACAAATTTTCATGGATGCCCTCCGCCTGCAACGGAGAGAGACAGCATACATGAATTTAAAACATATCCAACCAATAAAATTGTACCTAACCGGTGACGCAATCCTCTTTGTCTTAGGCGGTAAAAAAGAAAAATGCAAAGAAATGAATTTTAAATTCTCAAGTATTTTAGGTTGCCTGCCAATAACCAATTTGCATCTGGCGCATTCGCCAGATAAATTAGTTTGTTTGATTGCGTACGGCGCGGCGTTGACCTTTACTATACCTTGCGTAGTTCTCTTTTTTTTGGCTTGTGGCATCTTGCCGGTGAGAGTTTCTGTTGTTTGAATTAATTATTAGGGAATTTTCGCATTGTAATAGATTTCAGCTTTTTGTTTGTTAGGATGTTAGGATTAGGTAATTGCTTGCTATTATTTATTGGTTTTACTAGATACAAATTAGGTGGTATATTGACCAAATGACCTTTTGGACGAGCCGCACCTGAATACCTATAGTAATAACAAAATAATAACTATGAAGTTGATAAGTATTATAATATAAGGTGTTAAGTATACAGTGTGTCCAAGATAAGGATCCTAAGCATGGGAATCTCAGTACCTATTGGAGATACAGCTTAGGTTAAATTAGGAAAAAGTTGTGTTTTTTAAAGCTTATTTACATGGCGTTTAAAAACTTGAAAAATTTTCATGACCTGCTGAGTTATTTGGCAAAAACCAAAATTTGACTTTATCGATTTTATTTTTTTCTGACTTTATTTGAAGAGATATAAAAAAACTAATAACACTTTTTCATTGGCACTTTTTAGCTACTACATGATGGTATTTTTAGATTTTATACCCGACGTTTCGTTTTCAAGAAACCATCATCAACTTTATTTTTTTATATGGCTCGAAAAAAGTACACCCTGTATCTGATCCCATTTTTTATTACAAATTCAACGATGTATCACATGTCATATTTTAATTTTTAGTTAAAAGAAAAATTGCATTTTTTCTATTTTTTTAAAGTTATTTTTAAGTAGGACTTGCAAACAAATGCTTGAAAGTTAATACCTGTTACCGTATGTGTAACATAATTTAATATCATTATAAAATAGTATTTGTCGTTATTACCCTGTTTGTCGAGTTGTTGTTTTTAGAGCAATTGTTCTTATTGTTACCGTTGTCTCTATTATTGTTTATTGGTGAATAGCTAATATCTTATTGTATTATTACGGTCGAATATGCAGGATGGCCATTATAGCCATAAAGATAACTTTGACATGCTAACGTGCTACATTTTGTGCTGCAAAAATAAACGAAGGTATCATTTCTGCAATTAATGAACTATGGTAAATACATGGACCTGGTATTTTAGTTCCTAAAATTCCATACCACATTTTAAACCCAAAACGTTCTTGATGTTTCGATATTTTCTTAACACGCGGATTTTGTTGAGCCTAGTAATGCGTATTGCGACGATTGAAGAGATACCATATTGTTTTTTGAAGAGAAATTTAAATTTTCTTTACACGCGCGTGTATACCACTCGCAAAAATATCGGCGCGTTCAAAATCTCCCGATTTAAGTCCTTGGCAAATTTTAAATTTATAGGATATCCTTTTTACGCAAAAGAAATTGAGCTGTGGATTTGGCTACTCCTACATTTTGTTACTTTGCCAAGTTGATATCTCAGGGTTCTCAACAACTGCTTGTAAAACATTATTTGGGGTTTCTTCTAAAGATTCCTTTTTCGAGATAAAACTGGCTCTTTCAATTTCGAGGCAGCTGTAAGAAAATGGAATTACATGGCTGTTTTCTTTCTGGATATGTATAAAGATACAGTGCCGCTGTATTTACAGTATTTTTGTGGCACAAAATGTAGCACGTTAGCATGTTAAACTTTTCTTCATGGCTATAATTGCCACCCGACGATAATAACACAATAGATATTAACTATTCACCAATAAACAGTAATAAAGACAACAGTAACAATAAGAACAATTGCTCCAAAAACAACAACTCGACAAACAGGGTAATAACGACAAATACTATTTTATAATGATATTAAATTATGTTACAGATACGGTAACAGGTATTAACGTCCAAGCATTTGTTTGCAAGGCCTACTTAAAAATAACTTTAAAAAAATAGAAAAAATGCAATTTTGCTTTTAACTAAAAATTAAAATATGACATGTGATACATCGTTGAATTTGTAATAAAAAATGGGATCAGATACAGGGTGTACTTTTTTTCGAGCCATATAAAAAAATTAAGTTGATGATGGTTTCTTGAAAACTAAACGTCGGGTATAAAATCTAAAAATACCATCATGTAGTAGCTAAAAAGTGCCAATGAAGAAGTGTTATTAGTTTTTTATATCTCTTCAAATAAAGTCAGAAAAAAATAAAATCGATAAAGTCAAATTTTGGTTTTTGCCAAATATCTCAGCAGGCCAAGAAAATTTTTCAAGTTTTTAAACGGTATGTGAATAAGCTTTAAAAAACACAACTTTCTCCTAATTTAACCTAAGCTGTATCTCCAATAGGTACTGAGATTACCGTGCTTAGGATCCTTATCTTGGACACACTGTATAGGCCTAAAGTAAAAGACGCAATAACTTGAAGAAAACAGTACAAAATATAATGGTTTACTTTTTAACATATTCCGAGCAGTGGTAAATCCAGGGGTGCTCGTGGGGATAATTTCCATTCTTATTCATCACCTTGGCATTGGGATGAATAAGAAGTTGCTGGATTTTCTTTTTTGTTAATTTATATCTATTAACTTGCAAATGTTTACGAGTAGATTTTTTTAAAATAGCATTTTCCTAATAAATCTATCTTTTTAAACTTAAATTATTTTTTACAACAAATTGGTCTCTTTACCCCTCGCGACCCCCCAACCTAATCTTCGCGACCCCCAGGGGATCGCGACATACAGTTTGAAAAACACTGGTATTTCCTAAAAGGTACAAAAAATAGGCGAGAACAACCTGTAAAAACACCCGGTGTATCAAATCCAGTGGCTAATGGGAGAAAAAAGGTCTGTGTTCTTTTGGCAATACAAAAGTAAACAGTTAAACATTAAAACATTTGACATTGACAGGCTGGGTTAAAGCGCCGCTTCCATATATAGCGGTATGAAAATTGGTATTACTTATAATTAATAATGTTTTACATTTTTTGATATAAATGTCTAGTAAAAGATGAGAAAAGTCATGGGTATTTATATTTTGTTAAAACAAAAGATCATTTTTGTAAAAATGCAGTTGTTTCTAATTGAGCCTAGGGTAAAACCGGGATAGATGTCTCAGTGGGATAGATGCCCCATTTAAAAAAAAACCAACTTCCCATACTTGGGACCAAAAATTAATAGTAAAAGTAGGGGGTGTATACCATCTCGGCACATTTTATTAGGGTCAGTTTTATGACACCTTGTCGGACCATAATGACCCAACTCGGAACACAGAACTCAAAGGTAATAAGACATATACAGATTGTTTCTAAACAAATGCAAAAAAATAAGGAGGTGATTTTTCGTTAAAAATAAAGTGTAGTTTGCCTTATAAACATGGGGTGTAAGTCAACCATTAGGAAAATATCGCGAAAAAATTGAAAAAAAAAACTTTATTTTTAATCTTAAAAACAAAAAAGCATCGTGTTTAAACTACCGAGTAATCTCAAAGGAAAAAATATAACAAATCAGTGCCGTATTAAGCACTAGGCTGACAGTGCTAGAGCGCCGTGAAAAAATGGGCGCCAGACAGGGGAGATTTTAAAAAATTGTATGGTGGGGCGGGTTTTTTTGTCTTTAATTAAATTTGGGAATAGGGCGCCCTGAAAGAAAATAGGCGCTACGCAGGGAAGGACCTATATTTTATCTTCAATTTTACTTTCGAGTAGGGCGCCCTGGAATTAAAATAGGCGGCACGCAGTGAATGGCCTTTTTATTTTTTTCTCTTCAATTTTAATTTCGAGTAGGGCGACCTGGAATTAAAACAGGCGCCACGTAGTGAATGAATTTTTTTTTGCTCACTATTTTTGTACTGCTATATCTCCCCAGTTAGGGATAGGTTGACTTTTGACCCCATGTTTATAAAGCAAGCTTTATTTTGAAGCGAGGACCACCTCCCAAAATTTTTCGCATTTGTTTAGAAACACCTTGTATATACAGGGTGATCATTTTTAAGTCGGCACAATTGCTAACTTCTTTATGATTGGAAATACAAAGTCAGTTAAATTAGCAAAGTAGTAGCATTTTTCCCGCTTATTAACGTGCTGTCAACAAAAAACAATTAAACATCGGGTTTTTGATTTATTGCAAAAATATACTTTTTTAATGGAACACCTTGTATATTATATTACTATTCGAAAGATCTATCAAAGACCATAAAAAAATCCTAATGTGTTATATCCAATTTTTAATAGTTTCAAAAATATGGCCATCCTCGGGAATTTGATAGTATATAAACTGGCATTTTTAAATAGAACACCCTGTATATTGCATCGCCATTAAATAGATATAATAACCATTATGTTAGACATACCTAGATACTGTTACAGACTTTCAAAAATGTGTTTAGGTTATAGAATTTTAGAGACTTAGGATCATTTAATTTAGTTTGTTAATTTATTTAAATAATATACCTTAATTTTTCCAAGTTCTTTCATCACTTTCGAAGGTTTCCGAAAACGCCCGAATTATCGATTAATAACTTTTATGCCATCATGTACTATGGAATTTTCACGATATTTCTCGAATATTCTAGATCATTCTTTACTCTTCCACCATACTATAAAAGACGGGAAACCTCGGATCAGTCAGTATAAATTCGACTTTTGTGTTGTAAACTTCGAGACATTCACAAGAGTAGATTTTGTCGTTGTTGTAACCATAGTTACGTTCCATTGTTAATAAAGGTATAAAAAACGAAGACACGTGTTTTTATACGAGGTGATTCGGAACATTTGGTGTCAGAAGTGGGATTTCTGCAGGTGCAGTTAAGGTGGAGGTAACTATTATGTTAGCAGGTTGACAGGTATCAACTATGTCACCTTGTTTGACTTGTTGAGGGTAATCCTTTAGGTTCATCATTCGGACAAATACCATGTCTCTTTTGGCTTGCGTCAGAGTTCTGGCCGGTAAAATTCCTTTAGCGTATAACGGACTATTTTCAACTGGTTCGACTAAAACAATTTCACCTTCTTCTAAGTCTTCAAACTTTGCTTGTATAATGCTTTCTGAATTTGGCGGTAATATGACATCTTCTGTAAGGACAACTTTTCGAATTATTGTTTTACTCTTTCGTGGAAGTCTCATTATGATCTCTTCATTATTGGTTCGTAGTACCCGTTGTGGAAGGTCTAGTACAAACTTCTGATTTTCCATAATGTCTAGGCCAAGAATAACTTCGTCCATGATGTCAGCAACAAACACGACGTGTATAAAGGATGTTGTTCCCAGGCTTATTCTAGCTTCATGTATGCCTTGAATTGGTATAACTTCTCCGTTCGCAGTTTCCAAGATGTAATTCTTCTCAGGGCGGAATATTTTACAATGAGCTACGATGTTCGGCTTCACGATAGTATGTGTGGAACCAGTGTCTAGTACCATTTCGCACTCCCGACCGCACACATTTCCAGGTACTACCAAGCTGGAGCCATTGTTCTGCAGCCGGGATACTCTAATAGTTGTTGTTGGTGGGGCTTGGTAGCACCTAGCCAGCTTTCGCCCATTGAATCTGGTACAATTTCTTTGAATGTGCCCCTCTTCACCACACTTCCAACACAGGATTCTATTTCTTCGATGGAAGGTCATGCTTTTGTTGTCTCCATCTACTTGTTTTTGACGTAGGATTTCTTGCAGCTGTTGTATTACTGTTGTCAAATTATCATTTGGATTGCTGACTTCTGGTACATAGTTTGTTCTTCGAAGTCTTGCCTGAGTTCTGGATGTCTGCTTAGCCGTTTCAAACTGAAGTGCGTAGGCAAGAGCTTCTGAAATTTTCTTTAGTCTGGCCATTCTTAATGCTTGGTTCATATCAGGATCGCGCAGCCCTTCAATGAAACTGCCTACCGCCAATTCTTGCTTAATTTCTTCCGGGTACGATGGATACGTTAAATTAACTAGACGTACAATGTCCGCTTCATACTCTTGAAGACTTTCATTGTACTTCTGTCTTCGTCCTTGTAACTGCGCCTTATAAACTTCTTGCAGATGGGTTTCGCCGTACCTCATCTCCAGGAACATGACAATCGATTCATAGTCAGACTGCTTTTCATCGGGTATGTTTCTTAACACCTCCATAGCTTCTCCTCGAAGAGCAAGTACCAAAGCTCGAGCCTTTTCTGATGGGTTCCAATTATTGCCGTTGGCAGCAGCCTCGAATTGTCGAAGGTATGTAACCCACGGTACCTTTCCATCGAAAGTTGGTGGTTTCATAACAGTAGTTGAATTACCACTTTCTGCAACGACACCAGTATTAGCTATTTTTTTATCTGTCGCTGTACTTCTTGTTGAATGTGGCTTTGAAGTTGATAAACTTTATCTTCAACCGACTGTTGTATTTCTTGCATATCTTCTTTAAGGGATTCTTGTTTTTCCATCATTTGTTTAATTAGTGCACTTAACTCCTCCATAACTGCTTGCTGTCTTTGTCTTGTCTCAACTGGCATTCACTCTTCTTACCACTTCGGCTTCCTTGGGTAACCTCGTTCCGCTTCTGACACCAAATGTTCCGAATCACCTCGTATAAAAACACGTGTCTTCGTTTTTTATACCTTTATTAACAATGGAACGTAACTATGGTTACAACAAATTTAACAATAGCCAGAAATTCCACCTAAGAACGGACCATGCATCACTTAAATGGTTGCTTCAGTTCAAGAACCCTGAAGGTCAGATAGCACGATGGCTACAACGCATTCAAGAATATGATTTCAAAATTGAACATCGAAGGGGACTGAACCATAAGAATGCTGACGCTTTATCAAGACGACCTTGCCCGGATGATTGTAAACACTGCAGCAGACGAGAAGAACATGAAGATCCTGATGAATTTCACTGCCGAAGAACACGTCTCCAGTGCTCTCAAGAATGGGATCCTAAGATCTTGGCCAAAGAACAACTAGAAGATCCCGATCTTGGAGACATTATCAAACTTAAGACAGAAAATTTGGAAAGACCACCATATCAGAAAATAGCCTCCAAGTCTCCAAGACATAAGGGGTACTGGGCCATATGGGACTCTTTGGTTATTAAAGATGGCCTATTACAAAGGGTCTGGGAAAGTTCTGACGGCAAAATCCATAAACATCAGATAATCCTACCAACCAAAAGGATCCCTGAAGTATTGCAAGCCTTGCATAATGGTGTAGGAGGTGGCCATTTCGGAGTTATGAAGACTCTTGAAAAGGTTCGAGAAAGGTTCTACTGGCTGGGAAGCCGTGCAGACGTAAAAGACTGGTGCAGAAGGTGTAAGGACTGCGCTTCCAGCAAGGGGCCCAAAACACGAAGCCATGGCAAGATGAAGCAATACAATGTAGGGGCACCTTTTGAAAGAATTGCCATAGACATAGCAGGGCCATTTCCAGTTAGTAAATCAGGGAATCGCTATATATTGGTAGCGATAGATTACTTCAGTAAATGGCCAGAAGTCTACCCAATCCCAAATCAAGAAGCTATCACTGTTGCCGATGTATTATATCAACAATGGATTTGTCGCTATGGAGTTCCCAGAGAAATACATTCCGATCAAGGCAGAAACTTTGAGTCCGATCTTTTCAAGAACCTTTGTAATCTCCTGGGAATCCATAAAACAAGAACAACACCTCTTCATCCCCAGTCCGATGGTATGGTAGAGCGGTTTAACAGAACACTTGATAACTACCTGAAAATTAAAGTAAATGACCAACAAAGTGACTGGGATAACTGTATACAGCCGTTTTTATTAGCATACCGCTCCGCAATTCACGAAACTACTGGCGAAACACCTGCTAAAATCATTTTCGGAGCGGAAATATGCCTTCCAGTTGACTTGCTTACAGGACGACCTTCCACCAATGAAGAACCAGCAGAAGACTATGTAAGTCAACTAAGTAAACAGCTACAGAGGATACATGAAGAGGTGCGTACCAAGTTACAAAAAGGAAGTGACCGTATGAAATCCCGCTATGACTTGAAAGCTAACCATCAGGGATTTGTCGTCGGTGAAAAAGTTTGGTTATACAATCCAAGAAGAACCAAGGGGCGTTCACCGAAACTACAGAAGTCATGGGAGGGACCATATAAAGTGGTGACATGGCTTAATGATCTGGTGTACCGTATCCAGAAGAGTCCACAGGCAAAGATGAAAGTAGTACATCTAGAAAGGCTAAGCCGTTATCAAGACAGTGAAGATACTTGATCGAGACGATTAAAACTTGGAAGGGGGCAATGTTACAGACTTTCAAAAATGTGTTTAGGTTATAGAATTTTAGAGAGTTAGGATCATTTAATTTAGTTTGTTAATTTATTTAAATAATTTACCTTAATTTTTCCAAGTTCTTTCATCACTTTCGAAGGTTTCCGAAAACGCCCGAATTATCGATTAATAACTTTTATGCCATCATGTACTATGGAATTTTCACGATATTTCTCGAATATTCTAGATCATTCTTTACTCTTCCACCATACTATAAAAGGGCGACGGGAAACCTCGGATCAGTCAGTATAAATTCGACTTTTGTGTTGTAAACTTCGAGACATTGACAAGAGTAGATTTTGTCGTTGTTGTAACCATAGTTACGTTCCATTGTTAATAAAGGTATAAAAAACGAAGACACGTGTTTTTATACGAGGTGGTTCGGAACAATACAAATAATTTCTGTGCCGAGTTAGGCTATGTAAAACAGAGTACCTGCCTACGTATGTGCCGACTTGGGCTATAATTATTTCTTTTCTGCTTGGTGTGCCGAGTTGAGCATCACCCCGCAACTCAGCAGCCACAGGCTGTCCTGCGGTGAGGCAGCGTTTTGCTAGCGTTTGTAATCATCTCGGCGAATAAATTTACGAACGAGTCAAGGTTTTAAAGGTTAATATTTGCCGTTGTAGAACTTTTTAATTAGTAATAATTTAAATTTTATTATCTATCCCTATTGAAAAGGATAGCTGCCCCTATTTTTCGAGGTATTCATGCCAAATGCCCATAGGGACATCTATAACAGTGTCAACGAATTTATTAGACAAGTCCAAAGTCCTAGAGTATACCTACCTATTAGAAATATCAAAATGAGACTTGGTATAGGTAAATGGTATGGGAAGAGTTTTTGCATATTTTTAATTTTTAGTTACTTATGGTTTTAGCAGATATTGCTCTAATACTGAATTTTTAAATGGAACATCCTGTACATTTTATCATTTTTGGATTTCTAAGTAATTTCTTAATTAAAATGTGACACTTAATAGTTATTTATTAGATAAGTGAGTTATATTACATATAAGTGACTTATATGTAATAACTCACGTGTCTAATACAAAATTTTATCCAACACTTTCGTATAAATCGTTTTTAATATCGAAAATAATTTGAAAACGTCATCCATTATTTGTTACTTGTCATTGTCAACACCAGCAACAAAATTTTGTATTTTTTGGAAAGCAAGCTTGTTTGGTTGTAATGCATTTTGTTGGTAACTACGGGTTTGTTAAAGTCTATAATTCACTAGTGAGCTAAAGGGTACTTTAGCTCACTAGTGACTTATAGTACACTTTATATCCTCAAAATCTGATCAATTATGTAGATATTATATGTAAGTGTTGGATAAAAGAATTTTTTAATCTACCTAATTTTTTTAGAGCCATTTTTATAATATTACATCTATACTTATAGGCGACTATGATTGGACGCACATTAATCTCAGAAACCCAGGAAATCTTATATTAGAAGAATATAATTGCAATAGGCTAGAATTCCCAAAGCGCCTATTTTGCACGAAAAAAATTGAAGAGCAAAAAAAAAAGGTCTTTACCTCCGTTCCGCAATTGCAACGCGCCTTACTTCACCTAAAAAAAAATTGTAACTTTCTTTAAAAACTCCCCTGTGTAGGGCCTATTACTCACCTGTCAGGCTTTTTTTTCATTGCGCCCTAGGCTGTAGCCTAGTCAGCCTAATGGATAATACGGCACTGATATCCTTTATAACCAATACAGGGTGTCCCAACTCTATTTATACACGAAATAACTTCGCCCCTGTACAAGATACAAAAATAAACTTAAAATAAGAAATGCTTATTTGGATACACTCTTTTATTGACTGTACTAGTTAATATACAAGGTGTCTCAAAAACAGAGTTTTCTTGTCAAGTAGGTTTTTTAAAAGGAACACCCTGTATATTTTTTCACATTTTGACTGTATAAAATTCTACATTAAAAATGTATCACACACTATACGTCAACTATTGCTGGTTTTGAGAAATCATCAATATGCGGATATGCTCATGAACGATTAAAAGTGAAGAAAGAAAATAATATTTTGGTTTTACATACTTTTAAATAATTCAATCACTGTCAGAGTGACAAATAATACAATAACATGTAATTAATTACTCCCTATTGTAAGAACCACTAATAAGTAAGTCATCTATTTAGTTAATTTTAGATACATCTTACTTACTTAACCTAAATACCAGCCATAATTGACGTATGTATTGTTTTTTTATTTAAACTAAGTAAATGTGTCTAAAATAAATTAAATTGGTGACTTACCTATTAAATAAGTAGTTCTTACACTGGAAAATAATTAATTACATGTTAATATATTATTTGTCACCCTGACAGTGATAGAATTATTTAAAAGTATGTAAACCAAGATATTATTCTCTTTCTTCACTTTTAATCATTCATGAGCATATCCGCATACCGTTGATATCTCAAGAACCAGCAATAGTTGACGTATAGTGTGTTATACATTTTTGATGTAGAATTTTATACAGAGTTAAAATTTGAAAAAATATGCAGGGTATTCCATTTTTAAAAATCTACTTGACAATAAAAATAATGTTTAGAGACACCTTGTATATTAACTGGTTCTCTCAATAAAAGAGCGTATCCAAATAAACATTTTTATTTTAGGGTTTTTTATCGTATACAGGGAAGAAGTTATTTCGTGTATAAATATAGGACACCCTGTATACTTTACATACATATTTGCAGAGAAGTGAGGACTTTTTTCCTTCTAACGGCGGGCAAAATTTTTCGCACTTTTCCTCGAGCAAGTCCTGTGCCCCCCTCGGAAAGTTCGCCCCTGGTTGGCGAATTGATATTTTCCAAATCATTATTTTTCAAATGGCAACCCTTTTTAGACAAGTAGGTACCCACTTTTCGAAAAAGGAATTTGTTGACGAATCTACGATACCTACCAATTTATTTGCGATCGGATTAAAAATAAGGATTCCTTTCCATTTAAAGTAACCGGAAAGTAATAAATATGCGAAAACTCTTCTAGTCCCATACCATTTACCCGGAAAGCAAAGTTGGGGCTCCTTATCAGTTTTTTGAACAAATTTTCGACCCGACACATTCCAACTAAACAGAATATACTTTACCAAGATTGGGGCCCCCTTTTTGTATTGGTACTAAAAAATAACAAAAAACCCTCCCAACAACGCTCCTTAACCATAATATGTACCTTATTTTGTATCAGATATTTGGGGGCCCGCTCTAACTGGAGGCCCGTTGCAGGACCGTATTCCCCCCTTGGTACGCTAGTGGGTAGGCATCTAACCTTCAAAAAAGTATTTCACAAAAAGCTAAATTCTGCCAAATCTGTAAATGATGGGTTAAAAAATACAAGTGATAATTGAAGTTGGATTAGGATGGCTACATTCAGGGCAGTGCCTACCGGGTGGTGCAAGCGGGGCAAGGCACCTGGGCGCAACGCTGCGGGGGCAAAAAAATGTGAAATAAAGGGCGGAAATTTTAGAAATGAAGGGCGGTATATAGGAAAAACCTTTCTGAAATCGAAAACACTGTAATTTTAAAGTGGGGCTTTTTTTCTCTTTAAAAATTTTATACCACAATTAACATTTTCTTGTAGGGGCGGCCAATATTTTTTTGGCACCACGGCGCAAGTCACCGTAGGAACGGCCCTGGCTACATTCATAAAATTAATTTGTATAAAATTACCCGGTATTTTAAAAATTAGGGAGGTTTTTCAAAAAGTAAGACATGTATCCTGGTTTTACCCTATTATAAGGTAGATTTACCATTTACTGACAGTGTCCCAAATACTGATAGATTTGTTGCTTATTGGCAAATAATAATATATCTCACATATTAACGGCCGTAAACCTTACAAAATTAGACAACAATGTTCACTGGCTAGAAAAAGAAGTAATATATTTTGATTTGGCACCACTGTAAGCTGCACAAAAATCACCATTTTGTCGGCGTCTACAGCTGTGTTGACATTTGACTGTGTACGTTAATCGCAAAGGTTTAGATTGTATCTACTTTGTGGAATCATTCTATCGACAACTTGTGATACTGTGCCCCTATTTTGATACCGGTAAGTTCTATACTATGTATTGTTATCAAAAACATAATATCTTCTCTCAAAATCTAAGAAATATACGAAAATAATGAATTTTCTTAGGGTCAGTGATCGGGTCATATAACCTATCCGCTGTGACCCTATTATTGACCATAGTGTCAGTCTTTCTTTAATTAATTTATATATTAAGCCTCTGACACTACGTTTTCTCAACAATAAAGCCTACAGCTGGTAATTTATTTCTTGGTCAGTAATAGGGACATAAGAAAGTCAGTAACTAATTCAGTGGCTTTTACAGCATTTGGTATGGCTCGTCGACTTCAGTATTCAGAAGAACAGATGTAAAACGCCCTGCAAGCAGTTGCTGATGGGATGAAAGTATCTACTGCCAGCAAATTTTACTCTGTTCCGAAAACAACCCTCTCATATAAGTCTACCGGAGTTTATCCTAAAGAAAGAAAAATTGGCCCAGACACGGTTTTAACTAAGGAAGAGGAACAGTTGTTGGTCAAATGGATTCTTCATGTTGGAGATATTGGATTTCCAGGGACAAAAACACAATTATTGGATAGTGTAGAAATACTAGTAAAACAACTGAAGCGGCCAAATATGTTTACAAATGGTCGTCCCCGAAGACACTGGTATGAAGCATTTTTACGCAGACATCCAGAACTTCGTCTAAGAACATCTCAGAATTTGACGCACAGTCGAGCATCAGTTTCGGAACAGAATATAAGAGAATGGTTTCTGAATGTCCGAAACTATTTTGTAGAAAAAAAACCTCATAACTGCCCTGGAAGACAGAAACAAACTCACGAGTTTTTAATCTGGACGAAAGAGCGTTTTTCTTGAGTCCAAAAGAAGACAAAGTGATTGTTAGGAAGGGAGAAAAGGCAGTTTACAATTTCATAAATAATGATGAAAAAGCGTGCCTGACTACCTTAATTTGTGGAAATGCACAAGGCATGCTAGCACCTCCTATGGTTATGTTTTCATACCAGAGGATTCCTAATCGTGTGGTAGGAAATATGCCCCCTGACTGGGCAGTTGGCCGCTCCGAAAATGGGTGGATGACGGGTGAGAGCTTTTACTAGTATATTGCAAACATATTTCATCCCTGGTTGCTGAAAAATAACATCTCTCTACCGGTCATACTCTTCGTCGACGGACATAGTTCCCATCTGACAATGACGCTGAGTAATTTTTGTGTGGAAAACCAGATAGAGTTGGTTGCGCTACTTCCTAATTCCACCCACATTCTCCAGCCCCTTGATGTAGCTGTATTTCGTTCTTTGAAGGGAGCCTGGAGAGACAGCAGTTCACAACTGGAGAGGTGGCCGCTTGACTCGAGAACATTTTGGAACACTGTTGCGTAAAGCAATTGAAGAAGTTGATTTTAAAAAATTCTTCCAAATGGTTTTCGTGCGTGCGGGCTGCTACCGTTCAATCCAGACAACATTATTTATAATAAGGTTATTAAATCACAGGATCAGAAACAAGAAACCGAAAAAGACACAGCATCGGAAAATTTAGACCTTATCCGAAAACACTTGAAGTTTTTCGAATCTCGCATGAAAGAAGAGACATTATCTTCATTCAAAAATTCGTCTCAAATATGGACAGGTAAGCAAGATGATACAAGCTTGTTTTACTATTGGCATGAACTAAAAATGCTAGCATCTAAAGCTCGTGAAACAACTGCTACTCCTGTAGAAGCAAATACTATTGAGATAGAACCAGGCGAAGATGTAGAATGGTTAAGTCAACTTTTGGGGAAAAACGAATCCGTAGAGTTGTTATTCGTAGATAATTTTGATGTCCTACAGACAGTGACTGAATCTACGATTTCAAATAATTCAAATACATCTGAACAAGATTTAGATAAAGGTGCACACGCCAATCATGTGATCCTACCAGATGTAAATGAGAGCTCAGCCAATGTCCGAGAGAACACCGAATCCAGTTCACAAGAAATCGAACAAGTACCTGAACAAACTGGATCGCATACTCCTGTAAAGACATCACCAAATCTGCTAGATAATACTGCTAGTAGTAGAAGAGAAGTTGATGGAAAAAATCCTCAAACACCCAGCTCCGCACCTACAGATGTTCCTTTACCTTTTAAATCCAGTTTATTTTGGCCATCGCCAAAACTGCATACACCAAAGACAAAACCAAAGTTACCATCTGTGGCCACTTCGGAATCGTGGAGACTTCACCACATGAAAAAAGAAGAGCAAAAACGACGCGCGCAGCAAGAGAAAGAAGAAAGAAAACGCAAGCGGGAGGAGAAGAGTGCTGAAAAACCCAGACTAAGAAAGCGCAAAAAAGAAGAAGAAGGATGAAGATGACTATGAGAGTAAGCAAGATAATGGCGATAATGGAGATGATGGAGATAAAGAAAATGAGGAACAGAATAATGTGGATGATCAGATAAATCAAAATGACAATATTAAAGAGGATAGTTATGTTGTCATTTGTTACGACGACAATTTCTATCCCGGAAAGATTTTGGAAATAGATACAGACGACATCAAAATTAAGACTATGGTGAAAAGTGGACTCCATGGTTGGAAATGGCACATCTCCGATGATATCATATGGTATAAGAGGGATGATATTGTCGAGATAATCAGAAAACCTAGCACGACCATGAATAAACGGGGAGTTTTCGATATTCCTGAAATGAAGAAGTATTAATGTTGCGTTTAAGACTTACTTATCACTTATTACTTACCTCTTATGTATTTTCCAGTAACTGTAATAAATAGAAATTAGTAGATCCAGAGTGTTTTTGTGTGGAACAAATGTGTTCAGTAACAGGTACATCCAAAGTTCAATAAATGGGACACCCTACTTCTGGGAACGTCAGTATTTGGTACAGGATGTGTTTTCACAATTTAAAAATTATTTTATTGTCTATTAGGTATCATTTCCTCCAAACAATTTTGGAGAACTCACATGAAAACCTCACACCTCCTAGAGGTAAAAAAGTTTATAAGAAAATATCTCATTGTTTACGAAAAATAATTTGCATATTAAGCCCTAAGGCTTAAGGTGTCAGTAAATGGTACATCTACCTTAATACAGTGAGGTCTGATATATTAATAACAGCTCTATATGTCAAAGTAACAGCTGGGCGCCATATTGCGAAAAAACTAAATAAAAAGGGAAGTCTTGTGATACATCATTTTATAGTTCCTGGCGAATACTTTATATACCTAGAATATAAAGTCAACACCTTTACCTACTACAAAATGGCAATACTTTAAGGATTGCATGAATAGGTACCTGTTTTGGTTGGTCATATTTTTTCGAAACTTATTAAAAACTTTTTGTCCTACCCCGTATATTATCACCAATATTACCATTCAAAAGATTCTTAAAAAGCTTTAAAAATAACATTAAGTACATCTAACTTGATTAGTTTCGGAAATATGACCACTTAAAACAGGTATTCAGGTAATTTTTAAAGTAACGCCATTTTGTAGTGGATAAAGGTATTCATTTTATATTTTTGGGTTTTAAAGTACTCATCAGCAGCTTATAAATAATGCCCTGCCATACATTTTTTTTGCAATATGGCGCTTAGCTGTCAATTTGACATTTAGAGCCGTCATTAATATGTCAAAAATGCAGAACTTCTGCATA
>JACEGR010007397.1:0-49934 GCA_014170235.1 Listronotus bonariensis
CCACTGGATTGATCATCAGCTTTGATTTTATCACAGTCTTGCCAACTTTTCTCCGTGGAGTGCCCTTCCTTGCGTCCCCGACCTCGAACCGCCTAAAAGTTGAGGATATGTCGCAACCTTATAAATATAAACTAACCTTGGGTAATACTTGTGATTATTTGATTATATATAGAGTAGGACAATAGGTATATATCTTTTTAATGAGCCCCTGTATGTTATATCACCACGAAAAATATCTTTAAAGAAGTCCTCACTGTGAAATAATAACGCTTGTCGTGACATTTACCTGTTTAGATAGACAAATAAATTAAATAATTTGATCTAACTGATTTTAATTTTTTTTAACTTCCAAAATAGGTAATGCATCAAGTTTTTTATTTTTATTTAATTTTTTTGTTTTGTTTCTGTTAAATTTCTGGCATGCCGCACTTCTTAATAAACTTCCCTCCTATGGTCTTTCAACTAAACTCTGTACTTGGCTCTCTAGTTATCTATCTGATCGACGTATATCAGTTATTGTGGACGGCCATTCTTCAAGCTTTCACCACAAGTAAATGCTGGAGTCCCTCAGGGCTCAGTTCTGGCACCAAACATTGTTTCTTCTTCACATCAACGACCTTCTCTCGTCCACAACTAATTCCATTCATAGTTTCGCCGACGATAGTACCCTTCACTCCAGTTTTTAGGTTCCTAAACCCATCACTAAACCTGACTTGGAAAACAAACGCAGAGCGATGCAGATCTCTTCGCAGATCTTAATTTAATATTGGATTGGAGCGCCAAAATCTCGTCCATTTTAATGCATCCAAAACACAGTCATGTTCCTTGTCGCGAAAAGAGTCATCAAATACTCATCCTCTACTTGTGAGCGGCCAAGTTTTACAGAGCAAAGACACCTTCAATCTTGTGGGCGTCACATTTGAAAGTAACTTTAACTGGCATAAACACATTGTATCTATAGCCACGGCAGCTTCAAAAAAGCTTGGATTTCTCTTCGAGCCAAAAAGTATTTTTCCCCTTCTAATTTATACACTTTATATGTGTCCCAAATCCGACCTCCCTTGGAATATTGTTCTCATATCTGGGGCATGGCGTCCCCCACAACCCCAAGCATTCTTGATTCTATTCAAAGAAGAGCTATTCGTCTCATTAATGATCCTTCACTTACAGAAAGGCTTCCTCTCTTGCCCATCGTCGGGCTGTGGGGATTTATCGCTTTTTTATAGGTACTTCCATGGCTTCTGCTCTGAAGAATTGTTCAGTATTGTTCCTCCACTCACGGTTCCCAACAGAAAAACTCGTGGTACCGCGCGTATGCATCCCTATACGGTCCAACAGGACAGGCCCCGAACTTCCCACTTTGTTCGTTCTTTTATCCCTAGAGTTTCTAGATTGTGAAACCTGCTGCCCGCGGAGGTCTTTTCCCCTCCCCAAATCTTCAAGTATTTAAGTCCCGTGTCAACAAACTCCCTCTTACCTCGCTTAAGACACCCACGGTACGTTAGTATTTAGGCTTTTAGCTCGTGGTTTGTCCAAAGACAAAAAAAATCAGTTAAAAAGTCTTTTCATTTTAATATTAGAGTTACTCTAAGTGTGGGTAATAGAAAAAATATATACCTTTTTTAGTCCTATAGCTGAATTCAGTAAAAGTTTTCTTTTCCATTTAAAAAAAAGAGTCAACTTTAGATTTTGGGTCACAAATCATTGTATTGTAAGTCCCATAGTTGCTAAAAATCTTTTTTTTTTAATTCTGTACACGTCATTTTAATAGCATAAGTCTAATATCGATCTATCGAATCTAATAATGAAATATAATCAATAAAAAATAACATTTTATTTACTTTTTTCAGGTTCGTGCGCTTCAAACCAGTTCCAGTGTGATTCCGGTCAATGTATTCCACTCAACTGGCACTGCGACTCGCATAGAGACTGCGACGACGGCTCGGACGAGCCTGCTGAGTGAAAATTTAAGAACTTTAGTAAGACAACATAAACCAAATTTTAGACAAGAAATGACAGATATAAATGTCAAACTGACAGCTGGGCGCCATTTTAAAAAGATAAATTAAATGGAAAGGGGGGTTTTGTGGACACATCATTTTAAAGCTTCTGACAAGCTCTTTATAACCTCAGAATATAAAGTGAAACAATTCAAAACTTAGGAGGGGGTCCTCTAATACTATCACTTAAATTTTAGAAAAATTATACTTTGTTATCCATAAAGAGTACCAGAAATTGTCCAATTAAGTTTAAATAAAATAAGTTAAAAATCATTAATTAATTGAAATAATACTCTCTGTAGGGCTAACTTGCCCCCATAAGATGTTCTGGTTAGTTTTCTTTCACAATGTTTATTGAGAAGAAAAGTAACTAGTCCTTGTTGTTGATCGCTTGTGCAACAGAACTAACCAGAACTTCTTATGGGGGCGGGTTAGCTCTACTGGGAGTATTATTTTAAAATATTATTAGTTTTTAAATAACTTTACATTAATTTATTTGGACATTTTCTGGGAATTCTTTATGAATAATAAAGTACAATTTTTATAAAAGTTAAGGGTAGTATTTGATTTTATCCCAACTTTTTTATGACCAACAAATAGCTTTCCAGAAAGGTGCCACATAAGGGGTGTTGTCATTTAAAATGTTTAAGTGACTGGGGGTGCAGCTGATGGGGTTGATAGAGGTGTTTCGAAAAATACGCCATTTATATCCCTCCGGGTTTAATAGAAACGGTATTTTTTATTTTTTGATAATTGCCTTGGTTTAGAAAATATAGCTATTGTAAGTTTTAAAAACGCACCCGGTATAAAACTTTGGTAATTGTTTACAAACCGGACGCATCGCCGATTCTTAATGAAATTTGGTATACGAAGTTTTTGTGGGGCGCTGATTACGAATCTCAAAGAAGTTTCGGATACGTTTCGTTCTCAAGATATTCATCATCAGTTTTGAATAGGAAACTAATCTCAATACACTATTTTCTCCATTCTGTTTGCACATAAGTCTTGATTTAAAGCTAAAATGGTACTCAATATTATATTCCTACTTCTTAAAACCCCATTTTCTATTTATTTTCCTGTTTTTACCATAAAATTGCAAAGCTTTACTTTCAATAGCAGTCGCCTTGGCGGCGCCAAGTAAAGCTTTACAATTGTATGGAAAAATGGATGAAATAAATAGAAAAATGGGTTTTTAGGAGGTGGATATCAAATATTTAGTGCCAATTTAGCAGAAAACATAAGAATTGAGTGCAAAAAGAAGGGGGAACATGGTGAATTTAAGTTAGTTTCTTATTCAAGTCTGATGATAAAGATCTAGAAAACGAAACGTGTCCGAAAAAAAAGAAAAAGTACCACATCCAGAGAGGGAACACATGGTTTTTCCGTAAATTGTTTTCTTTTTTAATACGAATCGGCAATGTACAATTCGTGATCAGTTTTGCTCCAGCACCCATATTCAGAAAATTGCAGAAATTTTCTTTTAATTTTCTAGGTCCATCCGGAACTAGGCCCTGACACCTCAGACGAAGACCCCAAACACTGCAAACCCACCCATTGCCGGTGGAATGAAGCCCCATGCCCAGATGGACCTGCTTGTGCCCATCTGGATTTGTTTTGCGACGGGCAGCTGGGCGGATGTCCAGGCAACAGCGACGAGTGGGACTTTTGCAGGAACAAGTCGTTGTCATGTGACAGGATGCATTGCACGTATAGGTGTAAGCCGACGCCTCATGGGTGAGTACACTGTTAATAATTTGGTGTAAATCAAAGTCGGTCTATATAAGATCGCAATATTCGGCCATATTGCTTTGACGTGTTATGACGTCACATCTCCCATTTTTCGTCCATGTTGTTCAGTGCCGGAGATATACAGTTTATTGTATTATTAGAACAACTGTTTACACAACAGTTTTTAATTATTATTACCTTGTAAATTTTTACTTTAAATAAAAAACATTTGGAATTACATCTTTCAACAAATATCACTTCCAAAACAATGCAAAATGGAATGCGCAAATTCTAGACGCCACTGGATTGATCATCAGCTTTGATTTAACCCAGTCTTGCCAACTTTTCTCCGTGGAGTGCCCTTCCTTGCGTCCCCGACCTCGAACCGCCTAAAAGTTGAGGATATGTCGCAACCTAATAAATATAAACTAACCTTGGGTAACACCTTTTTATGAAAAGAAACGTGAGACCTATTGATTGATTAAAAATTAAGTTCTCTGCTCTCAACTATTTAGTTGATAAAAATATTAGGTCCAGAAATGGAATAATGATATAGTAAGAACATTTTAAAAGCGCAAATTCGGTACCCTTTGAAAATAATACAAAAAACATAAAAAAGGCCGCCTGCAATCGGACTATTCTATACAAAGGCGCCGCTACCCTTTACAGCCACGCGCCAATACACTATGGGATAGAAATTCATTATTTTGGCCAAAAAGCAACTTTGAAATTTTAATGGCTCATGCTGTGTATTTCAAAGTAGATACTCCAAACTACATGTACGCAAAATTATAAAAGGATATGACGACTTCTAATGGGGTAATAAGAAACTTGAAGATGTATTTTTAAGTAAACATAAATATACAACATTTAATCTACTAAGTTTATTATTAGCCTTGTTTACTAAAAAAGTAAAAGGGTTTAAATAATAAGAGCTATTGTTGCCTTTTTTATCAGTTTTGTACTTACAAGTGCCTTGCTACTTTTTGCTACTTTTGATTGTAAGGACAGATACAGGATTTTTATAATTTACAAGGTTTTCCATTTTAAAAATTAATATGTTTTGTCCTACACTGTATATCTTAAAAGATAAAAGCATTCTGATGAAAGATATTGATTCTACAGAATCTACCCAACAAAACAGTGTGTTTTATTTATTTTATACGTTAAAAAATAAAGGAAGTTGGGAAGATGTAACTCTATTACGCTTCTAAGAATAATCTAAAATTATTTTTCAGATTTGAATGGTCATATTTCCGAAACTAATTGAGATAGACACATCAAATGTAGTATTTTTTCAAAGAGCTTTTTAAAAGATTTTCTGGTGGTGATATAATATTCAGGCTATTCCATTTAAAAAAATCATACCTATTGTCGTACCCTGTATATCATATTATGAGATAATAATCATCGGATTACTCATTAGAATACTACCGAATAAACAAGCTGATATTTTAGTTTATTTTGTACAATAAAAAATAAAAATGTTAAGGGAGGTATAAATTTATAATAACATATAATAAGTTTTAGGTTCCCCAAAAGCATTTGTAATAATGTATAATGTTTTTTCAATAATTTTCCAGTAAAAAGCACCTCATTTTAAGATTGGTAAATTTCAGAATTTTGAGCAAAAAATTAAACACCGGCATATCATAAAGAAATATAGCAAAGGCGGGCGCGAAGTCAAGCATGCCGATTTATTTGCTTTAAACTTTTTGTGATTTTTTTCTCACCAAAGAGCACTGAATTTACATTTTTAAACCCGTTTGTCCTGTGACCCACTTATCAATATTGACATTCAAATATGCATTATTGATTAGTTGTTTACTCATCTAACTTATGGAAAACATGACCCTTGACATGATTTAGTTTGAAATTTTGTTTCTATTTATATGTATTACAGAACCTAAAAATAGAGGGAAATTACTATAGGTTAATTTGTATCAAAAGAGGATTTTTAATTTTAATTTTAAAGAAATCCCAAGTCTACCCTTTCTATCATCGTAATTTTTTTTGTAGGTCCCCAATGTTATTGCCCGCAAGGAAAGAGACCTGACGGCAACAACTGTATAGATGCTGATGAGTGCGAATATGACGATACCTGTTCGCAGATATGCACCGATTCCGTTGGTTCCTACAAATGTTCTTGTGTCTCTGGATATATACAAAATGGGACTGACTGTATTGCAATTAATGGTAAGAATTAGACGTAGGTGTAGGAAAAATCGAAATAGGTTGATCTAATTTAGCTGTTGAACTTCCCTGTACTTTTTAAAAAACGTATATTTTTTTTCTTTGAACAAACCACGAAGGCTTAAAGCCTAAATACTAACATACCGTGGGTGTCTTAAGCGAGGTAAGAGGGAGTTTGTTGACACGGGACTTAGATACTTGAAGATTTGGGGGGGAAGGAAAGACCTACGCGGGCAGCAGGTTCCACATTCTAGAAACTCTGGGGATAAAAGAACGAACAATTTGGGAAGTTCGGGGCTTGTCCAGTTGGACCGTATAGGGATGCATACGCGCGGAACCACGAGTTTCTCTGTTGGGAACCGTGAGTGGAGGAACTATACTGGACAGTTCTTCAGAGCAGAAGCCATGGAAGTACCTATAAAAACTGATAAATCCCCCACAGCCCGACGATGGGCAAGAGAGGAAGCCTTTCTGTAAGTAAAAGATCATTAATGAGACGAATAGTTCTTCTTTGAATAGAATCAAGAATGCTTAGGGTTGTGGGGGACGCCATGCCCCAGATATGAGAACAATATTCCAAGGGAGGTCGGATTTGGGACACATATAAAGTGTATGAATTAGAAGCGGAAAAATACTTTTTCTACTACTGTATAAATAAGAAAACTTTGTGGTCCTAGCTACGCGAATGATAACGAAAGAGAACCTTCGTGTTACCTGGTTGCTAAGCATTGCTAGCTACGAAAGTAATATTTTCAGCGCCTGGACAAAATAGTAAGAGTAAAAAAAAGAAGAATATGCTTGTGGGAAATATTAGGATTTATTTATAAAAAGTAACTAATTTATGACAAAATATTTTAAAAAACTAGGTTAGGTATTGACATTCAAAGTAATTGTGCAATTTGAGCAATTAGCAAAAAAAATTGGAGGAATAATACTTGAATTAACACTTTTTAAATTTGTTGTTGGGGTATCGTTATCACCTTTAACTACGTTAATATTCATATTTTTCACTGTTACTTCATTAGAGGAAATATTGGTAGGAATTTCGTGTAAAATCTTCTTTGAAATTTCCACCTTATTACTATAGGATTCAGCAATATATCCCTCCGCAACAGAAGACTTCCAACGTCCATGCCTTTTTAAGACCAAAATATCGACATCCGAAGCATTGGCAAGGAACGTAGTTGACGTTCTTCTAAAAGAATGGCCAGTGTATCTACTGATGTCTTCAAGTTTCAAAAACTTCGCTTTCCAATTACTTGATTAACACATTTACCTCTTTCATAACGATACAATAAGCGCTCATCTAGAGCATTCCATGGTCTCAGCTTAATATATTCCTGTAGAAATCTGACATAAGGAACTGAGCCTTCATCGTTGGTTACTACAAAGTTTCTTTTAACTTTATTTTTAGACTGCACTATTTTTACTATAGCCACGTCATTTCTTATTTCTACATCACTTAGCTTCATTCTGTATATTTCGTCTGTCCGGCATGCCCCAGCAACTCCCATAATGGCTATTACTTTCATTGCTAAGTAACTTTAATCAGGCGCGTTAAGTAAAAACTTTATTTCTTCTTTTTTAAACATTTTTGACTTTTTTGCCTCATAACCATCGTTTTTCCTTTTAATCAAAGCAACTAGTTTCTTGAACTCCGAAATATCTTGATTTTTGTTTACGGAAATTGTTAACTTGAGCATGGAATATACAGACCAGAGGGTTGGTGGTGATAAAGGTGATTTTTCTGGAAAATACGCCAACATCACATTCTCGTCAATCCGCGCCACATTTTTTGTAGCAAGCCATTCAGAAAACGATTTATATGTTTGTAAAGTTATGAAAAAATAGTAAAATGCACCCCATGCTTTTTACTCTGAAGTGAATTATTCTGTTATTATCTTAAATTTTATTATAATTCTATTTTGAGGTATATAATTATGATTCATTGTTTGACCTTTTATTACTGTAATACAAACTCTTTGTAATGAAAAATTATTTTCTAATTTTTAGTTCGGTTGCATATAAAAGCGTGTTTTTTTAGTTTTTTTAAATTATTATTTATTTTTAATTTTGAAGGAATTATCGGCTCCAAGGTTTACTTCCTTATTTAGCCAAGTAACTATGCAATACCATAACACTTCAAAGAATCAAGTCAACAACAAATGTTTATTAAGAAGAACAAGATAATACCGAGGCATATTAATAGACGTAAATCAGTCTAAATTAGTAAATTTGCATTGCAAACGTTATTCGCGTTCATGCAACATTTATTTGTTTATTTTTCTTCTCGTTTAATTCCCAGTTATCGTCACAAACAAATTTATTTTTATTGACAATTTAAAGAAATTTAAATACATGTTTATAATGAGGTGTTTGCAACCATTTTTTTTTTAATAGATGAAATTTATTTCATAATTTAATTACACAATTGTTACAGAAGAGATTGTAGTAACCAATAAAAAAGGCATTTTTAATCTACTATCCTGCATAAAAAGTAGCCCTACGCTTCAATTACGAAGCCCGTAAAATTTTGTCAAAAACTACACTCACCACGAAAATTATCGCATCAGTTCATAAGCTTCAATACAAAATTAATAGTTTAAAAAAACTAAAAAACACGCTTTTATATGCAACCGAACTAAAAATTAGAAAATAATTTTTCATTAAAAAATATTGTCATTTCATAGTAAAAGCGTGGGGTGCATTTTACTATTTTTTCATAACTTTTCCATCATAGATATTTGCAAATATAATAATTATAACATTTAATATATTTATCACCCCACGCTTTTTACTATGAAATGACAATATTTTTTTTAATGAAAAATTATTTTCTAATTTTTAGTTCGGTTGCATATAAAAGCGTGTTTTTTAGTTTTTTAAACTATTAATTATTTTTCATTTTTTAGTTTCTGCTACTCTTGACAAAATGGCGAAAAATATTTTTAATGAACAAGAGTGGCATATTTTAAAATTTTTCCAACAGATTGCAACTCACTAAAAATTTCTTCTTCATTAAGTAGCAAAGTTTGAAATTTTGCCAACAGATGGCAATCCAGGCAATGTTTGGACCGTTGCCAATATATTGCAACCCACTAAAAATTTCTTCTTCATTTAATAGCAAAGTTTGAAATGTTGCCAACAGATGGCAACCTAGGTGTTGTTTTTTATAATATAATGGAATTTTTTTCCTGGCGATCCAAAAAAAGATAACGAGATACTGTTTGCAGATTATTGCATTGTCATGTTTCCTTAATACGTGTGCAAAGTTTCAAAGAAATCGAATAGCTGGAAGTTGGTTAAAATTAGGCTCAAAGATTCCGTTACATAGCCAGCCAGATTGATAGATTGATAGATAGATAGTTACAACCCAAGTTAATAAAAGCGTGTTAAAAATGGTTTAATTTAAATGGCCATAACTCTTTAATAAATTAATTTATCAAGACAATTAAAAAAAAAAGAAAATGTAAAGAAAAGGTAAAGCGTAACCGTTGTTATTTACTGTTAAACGTAAATCCTACAGGGTGATTAAAAGTAAAATAAATAATAGTTTAAAAAACTAAAAATACACGCTTTTATATGCAACCGAACCAAAAATTAGAAAATAATTTTTCATTACAAAGAGTTTGTATTACAGTAATAAAAGGTCAAACAATGAATCATAATTATATACCTCAAAATAGAATTATAATAAAATTTAAGATAATAACAGAATAATTCACTTCAGAGTACAAAGCGGGTGCATTTTACTATTTTTTCATAACTTTTCCCTCATAGATATTTACAAATGAAATAATTATAACATTTAATATATTAAGCACCCCACGCTTTTATTCTGAAGTGAATTATTCTGTTATTATCTTAAATTTTATTTATAATTCTATTTTAAAGTATATAATTATGATTCATTGTTTGACCTTTTATTACTGTAATACAAACTCTTTGTAATGAAAAATTATTTTCTAATTTTTAGTTCGGTTGCATATAAAAGCGTGTTTTTTTAGTTTTTTTAAACTATTATTTATTTTTCATTTTTTAGTCTCGATATATCAATTAGTTTTCTGCGGACATGTGATATTGAAATGTTTCACGAACTATTTCGTAATCTAATCCTTTCATGTAAAGCTTCACTGTTGCATGAGGTTTTTCCAGTTAACTTAAAGCAGTCAAGTTTTTCAATCCGCATACCGTCTAATAATCTCACACGACTAAGTGCAACATAAGCTTGTCCAGTTGCAAACAGTCGCGAGCTCAGATAAATGACTGCATGATCGACCATACAACCCCAGCATCTTGTGAACCGTCAAAGCCCAACTCAAGTAAATCTATAAAGGAATTTATTTATCCTGGCGATCCTAATCAGGATAACGGGATACTGTTTGCAGATTATTGCATTGTCATGGGTCCTTGATACGTGTGCAAAGTTTCAAAGAAATCGAATCGCTGGAAGTTGGTGAAAATTAAGCTTAAAGATTCCGTTACATACATACAAGCTAATAAAAGCGTGGTAAAAAGACAAAAATTTGATTTTTTTTGACAAACCACGAAGGCTAAGAGCCTAAATACTAACGTACCGTGGGTGGGT
Organism: Listronotus bonariensis; assembly: GCA_014170235.1. Lineage (NCBI taxonomy): Eukaryota > Metazoa > Arthropoda > Insecta > Coleoptera > Curculionidae > Listronotus > Listronotus bonariensis. The sequence continues at coordinate 10,510 of JACEGR010007397.1, forward strand.
ATCTTAAGCGAGGTAAGAAGGAGTTTTTGACACGGGACTTAAATACTTGAAGATTTGGGGGGAAGGAAAGACCTTCGCGAGCGGTTCCACATTCTAGAAACTCTAGGTATAAAAGAACGAACAAAGTGGGAAGTTCGGGGCCTGTCCAGTCGGACCGTATAGGGATGCATACGCGCGGAACCACGAGTTTCTCTGTTGGGAACCCCAAATGGAGGAACCATACTGGACAATTCTTCAGAGCAGAAGCCATGGAAGTACCTATAAAAAGCGAGTCCCCCACAGCCCGACGATGGGCAAGAGAGGGAAGCCTTTCTGTAAGTGAAGGATCATTAATGAGACGAATAGCTCTTCTTTGAATAGAATCAAGAATGCTTAGGGTTGTGGGGGACGCCATGCCTCATGAGAACAATATTCCAAGGGAGGTCGGATTTGGGAGTATTTATAGGCAGCTTAAGTGGGTGGGGCTGTTCCGGTTGGTCGTTGCGCAGTTGTTGTTCCTGCCATGGTGCTATTTTTGTGGAATTGGTATCCACGTTTTATTGATCTTCATTGATTCTTCTGTTTTGTTGAAGTTGTTGGTATGTTTGTGTTTCTCTATGGCTTTCCTGTATAGTCTGGCATGGAGGAAATTTTATGTGGTGCTCTGTGTGCTATGCTACGGCTGATTTGTCAGTCTGTCCCGGGCGGCAGTTTTTTGTAAAAAGCAAATTATTTTAAATAGATAGTTTATTTAGTTAAAATAAGGAAATTTTGAGGAAAGGAAAGAGATCTATGAGATACTCTAGGGGTGAAGGGTGAAGGTACAAATGGAGTGGGAGGATCGACGCTTTTCAGATAGACTGTTAAAGGTTTATAAGAGTCGGAGCGGATGCCAAAAGGGATTTTATGGGCGATTAAGGTCATTCCAAGCAAGTAGGTGTTTCTTTTCAACGTATTTTGACGTGTTGAATCCAAATATTTGATTTGCTTTTTACGAAAAAAATGAAAGCAATTTTATTGCTAAAAGCGCAATTGCTCGCAAACCACTTAAGAGTCAAAGTTTTTCGGAATAAGTTTCATTTCTTATGGAAAAAGTAAGGAAAAAGAAAGAAACCAACTATTGAAAAATTAAAATTCACTGACCATAACTGGTTTATTGTTAAAAAAGTGCAGAAAAGTGTAACATACAAAGTTAAAAACATCTCTCTCTCTTTTTTTTTTCTTTGTTTTGGTCCCTTCAGATCCAATCCACCACTCTCCCCCTTCCGGACTATGCTTTCCAGGGCTTCGTCGGCTGAAAATCTGGATAATCGAGCTCGTAGTTCCCAAAAATTCCAAAAGAAAACAAATTAACTCTACAATCGATGCAATGCATAAATTGTCGGATGTCAAATCAAGACCTGCTACTGGTGTTACGTATAACCTTCACTTTCACTACTGACAGTTCCCATGGCACGCCCATCTATTTCCCGCCATTTGAGAAATACCTGGTGTTCACCACCAAACAGGATACCATCAGCTTATAGGAATCTTCGCTCACAGCGCTTAGATCCAGAAGAAAGATGCCGTCAATTTAGCGTGAATCTTTTCTTGATCTCCGAAGGTAAAAAACGTTCGTACGGCACCTCTAGCCGCCACTCAGGGAAGAACTTTGTAGTCCTCTAAGCACGTCCGCACTGTCCGGGAGGTCAAACAAAGAGTGAAGTTAAAAACTTAGGGCTTCTCGAGATAGACTAAAAAAGGATGAATAAGAGTAGCACACACGTCTTTGTTAATTAAAAGCTGCTAGATGAGGTATTCTACGAAGAGGAAGCCTTATAAATATTAATAAGAATTACAGTTTCGTTTAGCTTTAAAATTTTTGTCCAGTATATCCTATTAAATGTACTCGAATAATTGGCATAAAATCATTTTTCATCAAGATTGTTATCGCGATAATAAATGCCTCGTTTCGCTAAACTATGTTGGCGGACGTCCAAACAATTCATGTTAAGCGAGATTATTTTGAAATGCGACGACTATTCCTAAATCATAAGTTTTCTTTGTTGCATTTTAACTATTGCGTAGCTATTCATGATTAATGAGGCAAAAAATTTACATATTATCAGAGACAAGAATGAGACGAGTAACTGGTCCTAACAATTTGTCCATTGTATTTATCTCTTTCTGGTTTAACGCAAGTTCCAATAAATATGTCTTTGTCTTTCATCATGGCAGGCTATCGTAGATGGAGCAATCATCGCTTTGCCCTGGTTGCCAAGTTGTTTACAATTTCTGCATGTAAACTTTAATGTCCTTTTTGGCTCGCATCTAATTAAGAAGAAAATATACCATGAATCGAATATTTTTAACTTGACAACGTTGCCGCAGGCAGTCACGCCGAAATGTTAATCGATATTTGTGTTTGATATTTTTCAATGGCCGATTTGTTTGGACAGTTTGTTTACATTTTCTGTGATTTATTGTGTGTTTCGTGGTTTTTACCTTTAATTGGACTTTGAATATTGACTTTTATTAGTGATCACAGTGTATATATTAAATTTGTGCTTTTCAACAGATAATTTAAGGTAATATTGACATGGTTATCTGTAAGAAAAAATCTTTATAAAAACCAAATAAATGACATTTTTAATAAGGTGTGTGTAATTATTGAACTAAACCCCAATATTTTATATTAATAGGAAACAAAAACAAGTTACCTAACATTAAGGGCAAAAATAGCACAGCTATATAATTTGAATTTGGCGGGCAAACGATAAAGTCGACTCACGCGCCATCTGCGTTTGCCTTCCTTGAAGACAGACAAGGAAGGCCCAGCAACTATCTCTCTCTCGGATAATTTATTTACATTTAGTTGCTCGTCTCATTGTTGTCTCTGATATTATCTAGTATGTTACATTAAGGACTTTCATATACAGTGTGGACCAGGTTTTGATGACAAAAAACCTGTATTTTGAGATTATTTTTCACTTAGAAACTAAAGAAAATCCTAGCATTAATTTCCTTCTTGGAGTAACGTGAGTTAAATTACAATACTTCCAATTTATACACTTTGTATGTGTCCCAAATTCAGACCCTCTCTGGAATATTGTTCTCTCGTGTCACAGGGGAATGGCATCCCCTACAACCCTCAGCATTCTTGATGCCATTCAAAGAAAGGGCTGTTCGTCTTGTTGATGATCCTTTACTTACTTTCAAAGACTTCCTTCTGTTGCCCATCGTCGAGCTGTGGGAGATCTATCGCTCTTTTATTGATACTTTTACGGCTTCCATTCCGACGAATTATCCAGTATAGTCCCTTCTTTTTTGCAGCTCCCAGCAGAGAGACTCGTGGTGCCCACGCACGTATACATCCCTATACGGTTCAGTTGGACGGGCCCCCAAACTTCCCATTTCGTTCGTTCTTTTATCCCTAGAGTTTCTGGATTGTGGAACCTGCTGCCCGCGGAGGTCTTTCCTTCCCCCTCAAATCTTCAAGTATTTAAGTCCCGTGTCTACAAACTCCCTCTTACATCGCTTAAGACATCCCACGGTACGTTAGTATTTGGGCTTTTTCCGGCCTTCGTGGATTGTCAAAGACAAAAAAAAGTGAATATTAGTATTTTAAAAAGTTAAAATATATCTTTACCAACTGCTGAGTTAAATATATCGGTTTGTCCCAGGATAGGTGTTACAAGAGGGACCAAATGGAAAAAAAAATTTGGAATATTTAAACGAGATTTTAGAAAACTGGTCGCATGGTCCAAAACTAATAAATACAAAATTTAACTTTTTAAAACATAATGTAGACTAGCTGTCACAATGTCGGGTTTTAAACGGTAAAAATCAAATATTGTGTGCCACTTTTAGCTTTTTAAATCAAAATTATTGTGCAAAAAGAAGGGGGAGATATTGTAAAAATAGTATTAGTTTTAAGATTCAGGAAGTCTGATGATGAATATCTCGAGAACGAAACGTTTCCGCCAAATAATTCTTTCAGATTCGTGATCAGCGCCCCAAAAAAACCCCGTATATCAAATTTCATTGTTTAAATCAGGAGTTGCCGCAGGTTTTCTAAAATTACCAAAAATATATATGGAACGATTTTTCAGTTCCTGAAACAGAACCGCCTTCCTTGGTGTTTTCCACCCAATCAGAAATAAGAAGAGTGACGTTGGACGGTAAGGCCTGGCCTGGAAATTCGACTTTGCGTCTTTTGAACAGCAATGCTCTGGAATTTATACATCGGTAAGTTTTAAGTATATTTAGAAAATTACTTTTTTACATATTTTTTAACTAATCCTGAAAAAATAAATTTAGAAATAAATTAAATATTACCGAATATACCGGGTGTTGCTCCGTCAGAGCGGGACATAGGGAATCCCATGTAAATCTTGTGAAAAGTGGTCCAATATTGGCTCCCCTAATTATTTTAGAAGAAAATATAATTAGGATTTTTAAAGAGCACGAAAAGTTGTACCCAGTGTACAAATTTCAGCTCTTCTCAGTCCGCCAGCTAAGAGATAAATGCTAAAATAAGTTACGAATCTCCTATCTTCTTACCCGCCTTGTATTATTAGAAGTTTATAATAAAATACTAGAAAAATTATTTAACCTCTTACTCTCAAGTTGTCAGATCAATGTCACATCATTCTTAAATAATGAACTACTTAAATCAAGAAAAAAATCACTATTATAAAATGGTTTTACCAGGGAAATAGTTATCGAAGAGTAGCGGACATGTTTGCAGCCTATTTTCCCAATAGGCCAATACCAAGTAAATCGACAATAGAACGGACGATAAAAAATTTGAAACTACAGGCACAGTAATCAATAATTGCAAATGTGAAGAAAATCGACGTGATCTTTCGCCAAACGATTTTTTCTATGGGGACATTTAAAAACTAAGCTACCAATAAAAAATATGAAAATTTAGTCCAGCTAAGGAATGCTATTATCCGCTGAATGTGCCAGAATATCGATGTACCAACTAGCCAACGTAAGAAATGAGTTTTATAATCGTTTAGGTTATTGTCTGGCAGTTAATGGAGGAATATTTGAGCATTTGATTAAATCCTGATATTTTCGTCATAAATTGATTTCTAAATGTAAAAAAATTGTTTTATTGTCTTGCGTAACTGTGAGTGCATGTGTTAGAATTAGCTGTAAACTAAAATGAAATGCGAGGATTCTTTTAAAATTCCCGTATAAAATTGTTCAGTTTTGGCAATGACATTATAAATTAATGATCTAAATTGTCACTGATAAATCGATATGGTGTTTTTATTGTTGATTTCTAGAGTACAGGGTGCATAATGAGATACTACGTTGCAGAAGTATTAAGCAGTTTACTCTTTACTGGTTGGTTGAAAAATGCTCAAATTTTCATTTTGGGTGAAACTTACTGTGCTCTTCAATAAATCCTAATAGCATTTTTTCTAAAATAATTAGGGAAGCCAATATTTGACTACTTCAAAATTTACATGGGATTCCCTATGTCCCGCCTCGACGGACCAACACCCGGTATGTTTTTAATTTATTAACACTTGTATTTATCTTAAGTTTTGAAGTTTTAATTATTTTTTTCTTTAGAAATCACACAGTGTGCTATGTGCATCACAACGTCAGTCAATCATCCATAGTTTGTGCGAATATCAATGACTTGGAACAGAGATGGAGATTGCAAGTCAAATCCCCTTTACTAGAGGTAAAGTATACATGATGGAATATGATATTGTTAAGTAAAATATTCCTATGTAACAGACTATCCTTATAAATTAAAAAAAGTTTTTGCAATGATAGTTAATAGGATTAGAAGTGTAATATTTCCAATATGCTATAAGAAGCAAAATAATAGATTATTGATATACATGGTGTCCGATAATTTATGGTATAGAAGGAACAGTTTAAAAATGTAAATTCGGTGCTCTTTGATAAGAAAAAAATCACAAAAAGTTTAAAGCAAATAAATCGGCATGCTTGTCTTCGCGGCCGCCTTTGCTATATTTCTTTTATGATATGCCGGTTGATGCAGCTGGTCATCGCACTATGGGATAGAAATTAATTTTTTTGGTCAAAATTCTGAAACTTACCAATCTAACTTAAAATGAGGTGCTTTTTACTGGAAAAATATTATAAATTATTACAAATGCTTTTGAAGACCTAAAACTTATTATATGTTATTATAAATTTACACCCCACTTAACATTATTATTTTTTATCGTACAAAATAAACTAAAATGTCACCTTCGTTTGGTTAATTCGGTAGTATTCTAATCAGTAATCCAATGATTATTATCTCATATGATATACAGGGTACGACAATAGGTATGATATTTTTAAATGGAATACCCTGAATATTATATCACCACCAAAAAATCTTTTAAAATGCTTTTAAAAAAATTCTACATTTGATGTGAGTATCTCAATTAGTTTCGGAAATATGACCATCCAAATCTGAATAATAATTTTAAATTATTCTTAGAAGCGTAATAGAGTTACATCTTCCCATTTTTTTTTTAACGTATAAAATAAATAAAAACACTGTTTTGTTGGGTAGATTCTGTAGAATCCATATCTTTCATCAGAATGCTTTTATCTTTTAGGATATACAGTGTAGGACAAAACATATTAAATTTTTAAAATGGAAAATGTTGTTTATTTATGTTTAATTAAAATACATTTTCAAGTTTCTTATTACCCCAATAGAAGTCGTCATATCCTTTTATAATATTGCATACATGTAGTTTGGAGTATCTACTTTGAAATACACAGCATGAGCCATTAAAATTTCAAAGTTGCTTTTTGGCCAAAATAATGGATTTCTATCCCATAGTGTATCGGCGCGTCGCTGTAAAGGATAGCGGCGCCTTTAGTATAAAATAGTCCGATTGCAGGCGGCCTTTTTTATGTTTCTTTTGTATTATTTTCAAAGGGTACCGAATTTGCGCTTTCAAAATGTTCTTACTATAGTTACTCAGCGTATGCGTGTGCAGATCTGTACGCGGCTTTAGTGTGGTGTTTTTTTTGTTAAATCCTAATGAATTTGACATAAATAATTTTTGGAGACTGTGTATAGTATAGTATGTTACTTCTGAACAATGTGGTTTTAGGAGAGTATAAGTTTTTTTGCTTGCTTTCTATCATATTTTTATAGGTGGATTCTATTCAACAAATAGCATTCGACTGGGTGTCGGAAAATTGGTATTTCTTGGAAGACCGAAAGGAAGCCATAATGGTGTGCAACAATGGTCTAGTTTGGTGCAATCTTTTGATTAGAAAACGATTTAGGATATCCCAGGTAAACCTAGTCAAAATTTTTAGCAGATTTTACTTTAACGACAGTCGGGATAGGGAATACTTGTTAAATGTATGATTTTCAATTGCTAATATATCGGAATTTAGGACCGTAAGGACTATTAAAAAAAAATCCTCACTTATAAAAGGGCATTTAAGAATATGTTTAGGTAATTGTTTATTTGATATAGCAGTTTTCGATATTATTATAAAGATTTTTGAAAAAATTCTTTTTCAGGGCGTTTTCTATAGGACGATTACACACACTGCAAATCTGTGTCAGCGTTTTCAAAAAAATCCATTTCTAATATTTATTATTCATAAAAAACATATTTGCGGGACGGTAGAGTGAACAGGGGTGCTGGGTGGGGACGAAACAGTAGAAATCCTACATTAAACGCCCAAAATCAGTATTTCACAGTACACACCGCACTTTCTGTTTACAAAAATGTCAAACAATTGTTTAAAAAAAAATTAAAAATAAATAATAGAACAACAATCCCGCCATGACTGTCACTGCATGAAAAGAAGAGTTTGCAATAGAACTGTAAATGTCTTGCGATGTTGCCAAATAAAGTGAGAAAGTGTCAATAGTTTAAAAAAAGGAAGATACAGGACAAAAATTCGTATAAAAATTAAGTTATTCCTTCTCCCTATTATAATTTTTAGAGAAAAAAAGCAAATACCTAAACATAAAGAAGAAGGCATTTCTACAAAAATACCATTGTTTCTCATGGAAATGGTGGATAATCCCTGAAATAGGCTTAGAGGACTACAAAGTTCTTCCCGGAGTGGCGGCTAGAGGTGTCGTACGAACGTTTTTACCTTTCGGGGATCAAGGAAAGATTCACGCTAAATTGACGGCATCTTTCTTCTGGATCTAAGCGCTGTGAGCGAAGATTCCTATAAGCTGATGGTATCCTGTTTGGTGGTGAACACGAGGTATTTCTCAAATGGCGGGAAATAGATGGGCGTGCCATGGGAACTGTCAGTAGTGAAAGTGAAGGTTATACGTAACACCAGTAGCAGATCTTGGTTTGACAGCCGACAATTTATGCATTGCATCGATTGTTGAATTATTTGTTTTCTTTTTGAATTTCTGGGAGCTACGAGCTCGATTATCCAGATTTTCCGCCGACGAAGCCCTGGAAAGCATAGTCCGGAAGGGGGAGGTGGTGGATTGGACCTGAAGGGACCAAAGGCAAGAAAAAAAATAGAGAAGAGAGAAGAGAGAGAGGAATAAGCCGAGCGGCTTCAGTTCATGGGTTTTCCCGGCCTTCCTAAGGTCTACCATGGAACCTCCTTAACGAGTTGGGTCGTACTCGAATACTCCGGTATTCTGAATAGTATTCAGAATACATTTTCCAGTATCCGATAGTATTCGAATACATTTGTGTCTGGTGTTCGGTATTCGGCCGAATACTTTTTTGGATTCAGTATTTGGAGTTCTGTATTCAAATACTTTTGAAGTATTCGACGAATACTTTTTTTGAGTATTCGAATGCCGGCGTTCCGAGTATTCGAATACCGGAATGTGTAAGCAGTATTCGAATACCAAAATTGTCAGAGTAGAATACCAAAAGTAGGGAAAATGAAGTGAGGACCTTTTTTTTTTTTGCTTTTCAAATTTTTAACCCTTGAGTTTTTCTTTTTCCAGTATTCGAAAACCGATTCCGGGTATTCATGAATACTGAGTATTCGAATACTTTTTCTTTAGGGGATTCGACCCAACTCTGCTCCTTAACTGTATATTTATGAATATTGAATAAAACAAATTTATTTTAGGGCGCTTGCATTGGACCCGACAAGCGGATACATGTTCTTTACTAAGTGGGGTCAGTCACCTCCCATGTTGGAAAGATGTAATTTGGATGGGACTGGCAGAAAGTCTATAGTCGATGTCAAAATTGTTTATCCTTATGGTAAGTTTCTTTAGTAGAAATACAAGCGATATCTAAAATACAAAGTGTGGTAATATAAGAGCAAAGAATTAGATAAAGAGTTGAGTAAATCACAGGATACACGCCATGCAAATGACGTATAACGTCAAATATAATTGCTTTCTTAAACAACTACGTTGTCAAATGTATCCCCCGATTGCCAAATTTTACTTTGTTATGTCCCAGATATACAGGGTGATTCAAAAACTCGATCGCGAAACTTAAGGGTTTGATTCTACTTGACAAAAATAGGGGTAGAGCTTCATATATATATTTTTTCAAAATGTCATTCGTTTTCGAGTTACAAGCCGTCAATGTTCAATTTTATTTTGTTTTCTTCGTTATATTGCATTTAGTTTTTTAACCAATCCGGTTGATATTTCAAACAATAAATGGAGCTTCTGCATTCTAAATTTTAAGACAAAAGTACTTTTTTAGTCACGTCCAGAGGTCTAAAAACTTAACATTACATCATGTTCTTATTTGAGATATCGCAAACTGGAGCGCCATTTTATAGACAATCAAAACTTGGGACAAAGTGACTTTTTATTAAGTCGATAAACCTCACCGTTTAGGCACCAATAGACATCAAAGTTCATCACTTCAATCAGCAGAGGTGTCCAGCCCACCGAGACTTACGGGGATGACTTCTACAACAGAAAATGAGAAAAACTTCTATAACATATGTCCTAAACGTCTTAGTTTTTGAACTACGGTGTGTTAAATATTTATTTATTTATTTTAAATTTTTAACACCCTGTAGTTTAACAACTAAGACGTTTAGAATTTTCTTATTTCAATTATCAGGACCTGTTTGATGGTCCATAAAATGGCACTGCTACGTATATGTCAAAATAAAAGCTATGATGTAAATAAATTTTAGGCTTTAGGTAAAGTGCCCTCTGGCGGTATTTAAAAGTACTTTTGTCTTAAAATTTTAGAATCTTTAAATTAAAATGAGACAAATTACTTTGTTTTCTATCACTATATTTATCAACATTGTGACTGCAGTTTCGAAGCTTTGCTACATTTTCAAACTGAATATTCTAAACTACTTGAAACTTGTATATATATACACGTACAATTGGTTAACACATTTTTAATAATAGTGCCTATCCTAAATTTTAAAAACTGTAAATAGTGGGCTGCTCCTCAGGTCGGTCTGGTCATTCAATAAATTTATTGAGGGGTTTTTATTGGCTTTGTAAATTTCAATAGACTCTAAAATGTTAAGTTTTTTACTTTTCGGTGCGGTATATAAAATTTTAAGATTATCGACACTTGGGAATGAATGACCAGATGTTATAAAGTGGTTGGCAAAGTTTGAATTATTTTTATTTAGTACATATGACGATTTGTGTTCCTTAAACCTAATATTAAAATTTCTTCCTGTTTGCCCTACATATAAACTATTGCATTCTTCACAATTTAAACTATAAACTCCAGATTTATTTAATGGTAGTGTTTTTTCCTTAGCATTAAAAAATAACTGAGAAACTTTTTGGGATGGCCTAAAGGCAATTTTTAAATTATTATTTTTTGTTAAGATGTGTGCTATTTTATCTGAAACTGGTCCAAAATATGTTAGGGTATGGTATGTTGGGGTGCTATTGGGTTTTATATATGGGTATATATGATTAAGGGCTAATTGTTTTTGTTTTTTATTAATTAGCGAATTTATGGTACTTAAATCAAAACCGTTATTTTTCGCAATAATTCTTATTGTATTTAATTCTATTTCACGTTTGTGGTTTTCTAAAGGGATGGAAAATGCTCTGTGTATCATTGTTCTATATGCTGCAAGTTTATGTGTTTTGGGGTGTGTCGAGTGGTTTGAAATCGTAGTGTCAGTAAATGTAGGTTTTCTATATATATCAAAGGAAAATTGGTTGTTCTTTTTGGAAATCGATATATCAAGGAAATTTATGGTGTTATCGATTTCTTTTTCCATTGTAAACTTTATTTTAGGGTGAAGGCTATTAAGATGATTAAGTGTTAATTGTAAATCTAAATCGCTACCTGTAAAACACACTAGAATATCATCCACGTATCTGAACCAAAACTTTATGTTTTTCGCAAAATCAGTTTTTAAAAAATTTTCTTCCAGATTAGACATAAAGATTTCGGCTAGAAGTGGACTTAACGGTGATCCCATAGCTAGTCCGTCTGTCTGTTTATAGAATGTATTATTGTACATAAAATAATTTTCTTGAATACAAAAATTAAACAATGTAATAATTTCGTTTTTTATGACTGGATTAATATTTTTATAAGTAAGAGTTTCTTCAATGATGGCTAAACAGTCACGATTAGGAACGTTAGGGAACATGTTAACAACGTCAAAGGATACCAGTGTGCAATTATCGGAAATTGTAAAATTTTTAAGTTTTTGTGTGAGTTGTACCGAATTTTTTATTGTATATTGTGGACTGAAATTTGAGATATCTTTATATATGTAATTTAATTTATAAGCTAATTTACTAAGAGGACTGTTTATATATGAAACAACAGGACGAATTGGGGCATTATTTTTGTGAATTTCACAAAACATAAAGTTTTGGTCTGCATACGTGGATGATATTCTAGTGTGTTTTACAGGTAGCGATTTAGATTTACAATTAACACTTAATCATCTTAATAGCCTTCACCCTAAAATAAAGTTTACAATGGGAAAAAGAAATCGATAACACCATAAATCTCCTTGATATATCGATTTCCAAAAAGAACAACCAATTTTCCTTTGATATATATAGAAAAACCTACATTTACTGACACTACGATTTCAAACCACTCGACACACCCCAAAACACACTAAACTTGCAGCCTATAGAACAATGATACACAGAGCATTTTCCATCCCTTTAGAAAACCACAAACGTGAAATAGAATTAAATACAATAAGAATTATTGCGAAAAATAACGGTTTTGATTTAAGTACCATAAATTCGCTAATTAATAAAAAACAAAAACAATTAGCCCTTAATCATATATACCCATATATAAACCCAATAGCACCCCAACATACCATACCCTAACATATTTTGGACCAGTTTCAGATAAAATAGCACACATCTTAACAAAAAATAATAATTTAAAAATTGCCTTTAGGCCATCCCAAAAAGTTTCTCAGTTATTTTTTAATGCTAAGGAAAACACTACCATTAAATAAATCTGGAGTTTATAGTTTAAATTGTGAAGAATGCAATAGTTTATATGTAGGGCAAACAGGAAGAAATTTTAATATTAGGTTTAAGGAACACAAATCGTCATATGTACTAAATAAAAATAATTCAAACTTTGCCAACCACTTTATAACATCTGGTCATTCATTCCCAAGTGTCGATAATCTTAAAATTTTATATACCGCACCGAAAAGTAAAAACTTAACATTTTAGAGTCTATTGAAATTTACAAAGCCAATAAAAACCCCTCAATAAATTTATTGAATGACCAGACCGACCTGAGGAGCAGCCCACTATTTACAGTTTTTTAAAATTTAGGATAGGCACTATTATTAAAAATGTGTTAACCAATTGTACGTGTATATATATACAAGTTTCAAGTAGTTTAGAATATTCAGTTTGAAAATGTAGCAAAGCTTCGAAACTGCAGTCACAATGTTGATAAATATAGTGATAGAAAACAAAGTAATTTGTCTCATTTTAATTTAAAATGTACTATCACAAAGGTAACAGGACAACTCAATCCAGCATTTTAGAATCTGCTAAGATCGATTTGTGTGCCAAATATCAACTGGATTGGTTAAAAAATAAATGCAATATGGCAAAAAAAAAAAACAAATAAAACTTGAACTTTGACGACTTGTCAACACAGAAGACGAGAACGAATTTTGAAAAAAATTATACGACTCTACCTCTACTTTGTCAAGTAGAATCACCTGCTTAAGTTTCGTGATCGATTTTTGACATCACCCCTGTATAGAGGTATTATAGAATGTTGTTAAGAATATTTAAGGCCCTAGTTTGACCAGGCAAAAACTGGATGTTATTACAGTTTCAAATACAGTTGTACAGGGTGTGCACCCATTTTGGTTGTCCCTGATGGGAAACTTGGAAACCATAAGAGATATTAAAAATCTGATACCCCATCCTCGAGCTCTTTTTGGAGAAAACATTTATGGTAAAAACAGATCATCGCTATCGCGAAGCGTTTCAGAGATACAGGGTGATTCTTGATTTTTCACTTTTTGAAAAGGTCCTGTAGCTTTGTTGTTATTACAGATACGAGAAAACTAATTGCACATTATAAAGACACTTTTCCGTAGAATCCAGTAGCGTAGCCCACAAATTTTTTGAGCTGTCATTTTTGACATATGATCCAAACATGTTTTTTTATTAGGGACACCCTATAAATGATTAGGTAATTAAATTACTTGTTTTTTTCTGATTAAAATAATATATCATAGTAGGTGGTTTAATAAATTTTTACGTCAAATATTGGAAAAATTATGATTTTAAAGACGCATTGCGGCTTCACTGTTTTTTAAATTGTTTTTATATTTTTGTTTTAAAAGGAATCTGTCATCCCTTAGCTCAGGAGACATTTCCGTAGAAAATATAATTTTATTAATTAATTTAAATTTTATTTATTATTTTTTATTTTATTTTTTTTTTTACGGAAATGTCTCCTGAGCTAAGGGATGACAGATTCCTTTTAAAACAAAAATATAAAACAATTTAAAAACAGATAGAAGCCGCAATGCGTCTTTAAAATCATAATTTTTCCAATATTTGACGTAAAAATTTATTAAACCACCTACTATGATATATTATTTTAATCAGAAAAAACAAGCAATTTAATTACCTAATCATTTATAGGGTGTCCCTAATAAAAAAACATGTTTGGGTCATATGTCAAAAATGACAGCTCAAAAAATTTTTTGGCTACGCCACTGATTCTACGGAAAAAAGTGTCTGTATAATGTGCAATTAGTTTTCTCGTATCTGTAATAACAACAAAGCTACAGGGCCTTTTCAAAAAGTGAAAAATCGAGAATCACCCTGTATGCTGAAGCGCTCGCGGTAGCTGCGATCTGTTCTACATGTCTACTCCAAAAGACTTGACCTGGGGGCAGCAAATTATATAAAGATTAAACTTTTTATAGGGGTGCTTTATCTGTTGACTATCCTACAAAAACATGTCTATTGGGTAGACACATACTTAGATTATGTAGAAAAAGTAGACTATGATGGTAAGAACAGGGAAAACGATGGCTAGAGATGTGCATGTACGAAATGCCTATGGAGTCACGGTATTTTTAAACAGGTAAAACTTGAAAATATTTGGGTGAGACATTTTATTGCTAAGTCGTTCTCGTCTTCATTACTGACACCACTAGGGCTACTACATTAGGCCATATTTTTTTATTTTTTTTTATTATTTTGGACAATCTACGAAGGCTGAAAGCCTAAATACTAACGTACCGTGGGTGTCTTAAGCAGGGTAAGAGGAAGTTTGTTAACACGTAACTTGAAGATTTGGGGGAAGGAAAGACCTCCGCTGGCAGTAGGTTCCACAGTCTAGAAACTCTAGGGATAAAAGAACGAACGAAATGGGAAGTTCGGGGCGTGTCCAATTGAACTGTATAGGAATGCATACGCCCGGCACCACGAGTTTTCTCTGTTGGGAACTGCAAGAGGAGGGACTATACTGGACAATTCGTCGGAGCAGAAGCCGTAAAAGTATCTATAGAAGGAGCGATAGATCTCTCCACAGCTCGACGATGGGCAAGAGAAGGAAGTCTTTGAGTAAGTAAAGGACCATTAATAAGACGAACAGCCCCTGTTCGGAGTGAAGGGTACTATCGTCAGCATAACTATGAATGGGATTGGTTGTGGAAGAAAGAAGGTCGTTGATGTGAAGAAGAAACAAAGTTGGTGCTAGTACTGAACCCTGAGGCACTCCAGCATTAATTTCGTGAAAGCTTGAAGAGTGGCCATCAACAATGACTGATATATGTCGATTAGAAAGATAACTGGAGAGCCAAGAGCAGTGTTTAGTTGGAAGACCATAGGAGGGAAGTTTATTAAGAAGGTGTCATGCCAGACTTGGTCGAAAGCTTTGGATATATCAAGAGCAACGATCTGGGACTCACCTAGAAACTCAAGAGACTTGTTCCAGTTGTGTGAAACGAAGAAAAGAAGATCTGCTGTAGATCTCTTGTGACGAAATCCGTATTGCCTGTCATGTAAAATTTTATGTTTTTCTAAATACCTAAGAATTTGCGAGTTAATGGATTTCTCCATTACTTTACAAAACATTGAGAGAAGTGAAATGGGTCTATAGTTGAATGAAAGAGATTTAGATCCTTTCTTGGGAATAGGCTGGACACGTGCAGCTCTCCAGCTGTCTGGAAAAATACCCGTGTCATAAGAAATTGAAAGAGCCTGGTTAAAATAGGTGCAAGTTCAGGAGCACATTTTTTTTAAACGATTGCTGGAATGCCATCTAGCCCAGACGATTTCTTGGTGTTAAGAGAAGAAAGGATACGCTTAATGTGTTTTACCTTAAAAATAATATTGATATTGATAATATGAACAAAAATAAGCAAATGCTTTTGCTTATAAGCCCAAGGTATTTATGGTTGATTTACACCAAAACGTATGAATAAAGTCGAGCATTTGCTTACAAGTGCGAGTGTTATTATAGAAATGTCAACGAAAAGTGATGCTGTTATTTAGTAGCATCACATTTCTATAAGTAAATATTCGAACATTTAAGCAAATGCTCCAGCTTTTAAATATGTTTAAAGTAAATTATTTTTACTTATTACTTCTGTTTATTCATATGGCCACAGCCTTCTTAAACTTATGAGCCGTGAAGGAGAAAATCTGGCAACACAGCAAGTAGGAATGTCAAGTAAAGTTTAGAAATAAACGGAAACAAGTTTAAACGATTGCTTAAAAGGTTTTTTCTGTTTTTAAGAGTTAAATCGTAGCGTATATTTATTATATAAATAAAAAAAAGTAATTCATTGTTATATTTAAAAAATAGGACCAGTGCCAATATGTCAATCGTTGTTTTTACGTTTAAATGTGCGCGTATAGTTGGTGCGTACGGCGTACATTATGCCACGAACGTATTGCGTTTCGGGCTGCAAAAAAATACCCCAGTTATATTAAAACAGAGGGTTATCAAACAACATTTAATTTTCCCAAAAGATGATGAAATAAGTCTCTTGAGTTTCTAGGTGAGTCCCAGATCGTTGCTCTTGATATATCCAAAGCTTTTGACCAGGTTTGGCATGCCGCACTCTTAATAAACTTCCCTCCTATGGTCTTTCAACTAAACTCTGTACTTGGCTCTCTAGTTTGTTATCTGATCGTCGTATATCAGTTATTGTGGACGGCCAGTCTTCAAGCTTTTACCAAGTAAATGCTGGAGTCCCTCAGGGCTCAGTTCTGGCACCAACATTGTTCCTTCTTCACATCAACGACCTTCTCTCGTCCACAACTAATTCCATTCATAGTTTCGCCGACGATAGTACCCTTCACTCCAGTTTTCAGGTTCCTAAACCCAACTCTAAACCTGACTTGGAAAACAAACGCAGAGCGATGCAGATATCTCTTTCGCAGGATCTTAATTTAATATTGGATTGGGGCGCCAAAAATCTCGTTCATTTTAATGCATCCAAAACACAATCATGTTCCTTGTCAAGAAAAGAGTCATCAAATACTCATCCTCTACTTATGAGCGGCCAAGTTTTACAGAGCAAAGACACCTTCAATCTTGTTGGCGTCACATTTGAAAGTCACCTTAGCTGGCATAAACACATTGTATCTATAGCCACGGTAGCCTCAAAAAAGCTTGGATTTCTCTTTCGAGCCAAAAGTATTTTTCTCCTTCTAATTTATACACTTTATATGTGTCCCAAATTCGACCTCTCTCTGAGATATTGTTCTAATGTCTGGGGAATGGCATCCCCTACAACCCTAAGCATTCTTGATTCTATTCAAAGAAGAGCTATTCGTCTCATTATTGATTCTTCACTTACAGAAAGGCTTCCCACTCTTTGCCCATCGTCGGACTGTGGGGATTTATCGCTTTTTTATAGGTACTTCCATGGCTTCTGCTCTGAAGAATTGTCCAGTATAGTTCCTCCACTTACGATTCCCAACAGAGAAACTCGTGGTTCCGCGCGTATGCATCCCTATACGGTCCAACTGGTCAGGCCCCGAACTTTCCACTTTGTTCGTTCTTTTATCCCTAGAGTTTCTAGATTGTGGAACCTGCTGCCTGCGGAGGTCTTTACTTCCCCCAAATCTTCAAGTATTTAAGTCCCGTGTTAACAAACTTCCTCTTACTCTGCTTAAGACACCGACGGTACGTTAGTATTTAGGCTTTTAGCCTTCGTGGTTTGTCCAAAGAAAAAAAATAGAAAATCCTGGTTGTGCGCTATGAACCGGATAAGTGTTTTTTTATTAAAGTAAAAGTAGTACCTATACGGTAAATGGACAAATATATTTTTACTGGGAAACTAAGTGTGTTTTTAAAAAATAAAAAAATAATAATGGTTTATTTTGATATCAATAGTGTGTAAAGTGCACCAAAAACAATTATTTACCCCCAAGCAATATCCTAAGGACTATATCAACTAATTTAATAAAAATATTATTTATATAGATATTCTGAAAGTTATTTACTTAAGGCGGTTTTGAAGGTAACTAGAGGAAAACCTAATTTAAAGCGTTTGTCATTTTAAAGTGCATCTTATGTAATACGCTATAATATTAAACTTTTATATTTATAACTAAACACACATGCTTTCAATTCATTTTAAGTATTGCAAGTATTTCTA
This sequence comes from Listronotus bonariensis, assembly GCA_014170235.1. Classification (NCBI taxonomy): domain Eukaryota; kingdom Metazoa; phylum Arthropoda; class Insecta; order Coleoptera; family Curculionidae; genus Listronotus; species Listronotus bonariensis. Next base: position 28,522 of record JACEGR010007397.1, read on the forward strand.
AATAATAAATGTTTAGTTAACTTTAAAAAGCTACATTGGTCTGTTCGCAAAAAATGCATAAAGAGTGGTAAAAAAATCCTAACAACTTGAAATTTTAAATCCTTACCAAAAAATTTGTATAAGTAAGTAAGCAGAAAAGTTCCTTATAAGTTTTGCAGACACATTATTGCTTTTAGGGCAACTATAGTATTTAAAATTTTACCTATAAGTTGTCTGAAACATCCTAAAAAAATAGTACCTATATTTTGTTTAAAACACTTAAAAATTAATAATATTTAGCATGTAATCTATTAGGAACTCATTTCAATATTCCTACTGTACAGTGTTGTTTGCAACGTTGCCTTTTTTACTTCACGGCTCATAAGTTTAAGAAGGCTGTGATATTGCCCATTATAAGAGCAACATTAGAGTCGCATGCATTGTTTTATTTATTTTAGGGTGTTTGTGTCTTCATGGTACAACAACAGCATTTTGGAATTTAATAAATTCAGCAACAGAGACAAGAATTTAGGTGCCAGAAGTATTGTGACCAACATCAGTAGGCCTTTCAATATTTACGTGTTTCATAGGCAAAGGCAGCCTGATGGTAAGAAATTGTTTATGGTATTTTAACCAGGTTTCGGTAATAGTTCGATGTAGCGGTTTTCGCTATTATAAGAGATTTTCGAAAAATTCTTTTCAGGGCGTTTTTATAGGTCGATTATGACACAAATCTGTGTGCGCGTTTTTAAAAATCCATTTCTATAATTTATTATTAATAAAAACATATTTACGGGACGGTGGAGTGAACAGGGGTGCTGGGTGGGGACGAAACAGTAGAAATCCTACATTAATCGCCCAAAAACAGTATTTCACAGTACACACCGCACTTTCTGTTTACAAAAATGTCCAAAAAATTGTTTAAAAAATTAAAAATAAATAATATTAAAATAATCCCGCCATGGCTGTCACTGCATAAAAATGAAGAGTTTGCAACAGAACTGTAAATGTCTTGCGATGTTGCCAAATAAAGTGAGAAAGTGTCAATTGCTTGAAAAAGGAAGATACAGGACAAAATTCATATGAAAAATTAAGTTTTTCCTTCTTCCTATAATAATTTGTAAGAAAAAAAAAGGAAAATACCTAAACATAAAGAAGGAGGCATTTCTACAAAAAATACCATTGTTTCTCATGGAAATGGTGGATAATCTCCGAAATAGGCTTGGTGTTAATTCTTCATAAGAAGTTTGGCAACGCTGCTTCTATCAAGACTGTCATTTTCATAATGACGAACTTCATGTTATCAGCTGACGAAAATGAATTTTCCTTCTTTAATTAATGGCGGACGAGATATCTCATATGTGTGGGATAGTTTTTCGAAAAATTTAATACTTTTCAAAATTAATTTACATTTTTCATGTGCCCCGAGTGCAGTGTATTAATGTTTTCTTGTGTTTGACGTTGGATTTATACTGTTTTGTCCCCACCCAGCACCCCTGTTCACTCCACCGTCCCGTAAATGTTTTTATTAATATTAAATTATAGAAATGGATTTTGGTGAACGCGCACATAGATTTGTGTCATAATCGACCTATAGAAACGCCCTGAAAAAGAATTTTTAGAAAATCTCTTATAATAGCGAAAACCGCTATATCGAACTATTACCCAGGTTTCTAGCTCGGCATAGTAAAAACTCAATTATAACACACATATCCAACATTTGATTTATATTTTGTGTTAATTTTTTTATTAGTGGCTCATCCTTGCAAAATGTCAACCTGCGACCATCTATGCATTCCCGCATGGACTCCTACAGGGGTCGCTGTGAAAAATGCCTGTGCGCCTCTGGATACGTGTTGTTTGGAGATCGGTGCATCATCAAAACTCCCGACATGTTCCTATTGATATCCAGAAGTCGACCGGAGAGTATACGGGGCGTGGATTTGACTTCGGGTAAGCAACACATATACATTATCCACTTTTTCTTTTGGAAAATATATCAACAATTTTGCTAAAAAAGTATCGTAACTCTTTGAGCCTTTTATATTACTATTAAGAGGTCTATCTTCCCAACTAACACTTTTTTGACAACAAATTTTTTTCAAAACTCCTAAATTAATGATCTAAAAAAATTTATTAACACATTCTAAAAGCTAGTTTATTTAGTTCATACAGACGCGAAAAGCGAATTGCGAAACTCTAGTCAAAATCTGTTAAGCTCAGTTTTTATTTTGTAAAAAGAGCTATAAGAACTATTTGCAAAATCAAATCTAGGGAATCTTGCAAACCTTTATTTATTAAACACAAGATATTGATACTGACATCTATTTTTATATTGCAAACTGTTTGTTTAATATATAAAAATATTGGTGTAATTATAATGAAAACTCTTTATAAATATTAGAAATAACTCCTGCATTGATCTACTTATACCACATTCAAATATGTTTAAAAAATCTATAATTTATGAATCAAAAAAGATATTTAATCATTTACCAAATTCTATAAAAAAATATTAAAAACATAAAGAAATTAAAAAAATATGTTAAAACAATTATACTTAAAAGAGCGTTTTACAATTTAAATAAATTTTTTGAGGATACATTTCCATAAAAGGTATTTCTTTTTTAACACGCTTTTATTAACTTGGGTTGTAACTATCCATCTATCTATCTATCTATCTATCTATCTATGTAACGGAATCTTTGAGCCTAATTTTAACCAACTTCCAGCTATTCGATTTCTTTGAAACTTTGCACACGTGTCAAGGACCGATGAAGATGCAATAATTTAAAAACAGTATCCCGTTATCTTTTTTGAATCGCCAGGAAAAAAAATTCCATTATATTATAAAAACAACACCTAGGATGCCATCTGTTGGCAACATTTCAAACTTTGCTATTGCTAATGAAGAAGAAATTTTTAGTTTTACACAATTTGGTTAGTTGCACCATGAGTGTTTAATTTTTATGAAAAATAAAAATATAGGGTTAGTTGCACCATTAGTTCAAGGATTAAATAATAAAAATTACATTATGTGTAATGTATACATAATACATAATGTGCAATTAATAAAAATTAACATTCTTTTTTGGATCGCCAGGAAAAAAAATTTTCCTTTATATTATAAAAATATAAAAACAACACCTAGGTTGCCACCTGTTGGCAAAATTTCAAACTTTGCTACTTAATGAAGAAGAAATTTTTTAGTGAGTTGCAATCTGTTGGAAAAATTTTAAAATGTGCCACTCTTGTTCATTAAAAAATTTTTTCGCCATTTTGTCAAGAGTAGCAGAAACTAAAAAATGAAAAATAATTAATAGTTTAAAAAACTAAAAAACACGCTTTTATATGCAACCGAACTAAAAATTAGAAAATAATTTTTCATTACAAAGAGTTTGTCACTTCAGAATAAAAGCGTGGGGTGCATTTTACTATTTTTTCATAACTTTTCCCTCATAGATATTTGCAAATAGAATAATTATAACATTTAATATATTAAGCACCCCACGCTTTTATTCTGAAGTGACAAACTCTTTGTAATGAAAAATTATTTTCTAATTTTTAGTTCGGTTGCATATAAAAGCGTGTTTTTTAGTTTTTTAAACTATTAATTATTACTATTATATATTTGTGTGTGTATCTGTCTATGTTGTACATATATGTATATATAATTTATTGTTTTGCTTTGTCTACAAAGATATCTACATATTTTTCATGAGAATAAAGCTTATTATTATTATTATAGGTAGAGACGTTATGGTACCCATGCTAAAAGTAGGAAGACCAAAAGTTATAGAGTTCGAAGTTTGGTCTAAGTCTATCATCTACGCAAATGGTCAAGATGAGACTATAGATATTATATCTATTGACTCGGTAAGTATTTATTCATTATCAAAGCACAAATTAATAATTTGTGACCAAAGTATATCGTTTTGGTTTAAGAACCAAGTAAAAAATCTTATTTTATGCTTTATTTGTTTTCTGGGAGATTAAATTTAAACAAAATATTATTTGGCTTTTCTCCAGAATAAAATTAGGAAGTTTATTTAACATTTAAAGAAAATAAAAACTTTTATACATTATGAAGAACTGTTCTGCTCTTACACAATATAATAAAAGTTATGATATATTATACCGGGGTTGCTCCGTCGAGCGGGACATAGGGAATCGCATGTAAATTTTGAAGTAGTCAAATATTGGCTCCCTTAATTATTTTAGAAAAAAATGCTATTAGGATTTATTGAAGAGCACAATAAGTTCCACTTAAAATAAAAATTTGAGCATTTTTCAACCAAACAGTACAGAGTAAACTGCTTAAATAATTCTGCAACGTAGTATCTCATTATGCACCCTGTACTCTAGAAATCAATAATAAAAACACCATATAGATTTATCAGTGACAATCTTATTTATAATGTCATTGCCAAAACTGAACAATTTTATACGGAATTTCAAAAAGAATCCTCGTATTTCATTTTAGTTTACAGCTAATTCCAACACATGCACTCACAGTTACGCAAGACAATAAAACAAATTTGTCTACATTTAAAAATCAATTTATGACAAAAATATCAGGATTTAATTAAATGCTCCAATATTCCTCCATTAGCTGCCAGACAATAACCCAAACGATTATAAAACCCATTTCTTACGTTGGCTAGTTGGTACATCGATATTCAGGCACATTCAGCGGATATATCATTCTTTAGCTGGTCTAAATTTTCATATTGTTTATTGGTATAAAGCTTAGTTTCTAAATGTCCCCATAGAAAAAATCGTTTGGCGATCCGGAGACCTGGCTGGCCAAGATATTGCGCGTTGTTCGGGCCTATGATGTCGTTATTAAATGCGTTGTTCAAGTATTCGCGCACAGCTCTGGTACTGTGTGCTGGGCAGCCATCCATTTAATACCAAATCTCTTGATTTTCAAGAGCAAGGTTGGTGGTGTGGCCTTGTCCAGTAATGTCCCCCTGTTTTCTCGCGCTAATGTTTCCTTCGGCCTCCTCTACACAAAGTATCACTTCTAAATCCCTCTCGTTTTGTACAATTTGTCTCTGATTTTCACGTCGATTTTCTTTACATTTGCAATTATTGATTACTGTGCCTGTAGTTTCAATTTTTTTTATCGTCCGTTCTATTGATGATACTTGGTATTGGCCTATTAGGAAAATAGGCTGCAAACATGTCCGCTACTTTTCGATAACTATTTCCCTGATAAAACCATTTTATAATAGTGATTTTTTCTTGATTTAAGTAGTTCATTATTTAAAATTATGTGACATTGTTTTGACAACTTGAGAGAGTTAATTAATTTTTCTGGTATTTTATTATAAACTTCTAATAATACAAGGCGCGTAAGAGGATAGGAGATTCGTAACTTATTTTAGCATTTATCTTTAGCTGGCCAACTGAGAAGAGCTGGAATTTGTACACTGGGTACAACTTTACGTGCTCTTTAAAAATCCTAATTATATTTTCTTCTAAAATAATTAGGGGAGCCAATATTTGACTACTTTAAAATTTACATGGGATTCCCTATGTCCCGCCTCGACGGAGCAACACCCGGTATATTTTAAAGTAATCATAACTTGTATTATATTGTGTAAGAGCAGAATAGTTCTTCATAATGTAAAAGTGTTAATTTTTTTTTAAATGTTAAATAAATTCTTTAATTTTATTCTGGAGAAAAGCCAAATATTTTGTTTAAAAAATCTTAATGAAAATGTAATGTTTCTTATTTTTAGGTAAATACAACAAGGACGTTGCTTAAAGATATACGATGTGACGGTTTGGCCCTGGATTGGACCACTGGAAACTTGTATTACAATAACTGGAAAAAAGGTTTAATTGGAGTCGTCAAAGTGTCAAATTCGTCAATACAGAAAACGCTTTTTCAGAGTAGTTTGGCTTTCTATCCTACGTCGTTAGCTTTGGATCCTACCAGAGGTAAGATATAACACTTGAAGAGGGACAGTGGTGGGACTGTCCGAAACGTTGTGTGAGTAATAAAAACAAAGACAGTGGAATTTCATAATTATGTACATAATGTGCACTGTATAGTAAGAACATTTTAAAAGCGCAAATTCGGTACCCTTTGAAAATATTACAAAAAACATAAAAAAAGCCGCTATCCTTTACAGCGACGCGCCGATACACTATGGGATAGAAATCCATTATTTTGGCCAAAAAGCAACTTTGAAATTTTAATGGCTCATGCTGTGTATTTCAAAGTAGATACTCCAAACTACATGTACGCAAAATTATAAAAGAAATATGAGGACTTCTACTGGGGTAATAAGAAACTTGAAAATGTATTTTAAGTAAACATAAATATACAACATTTAATCTTACTTAGTTTATTATTAGCCTTGTTTACTAAAAAAAGTAAAAGAGTTTAAATAATAAGAGTTATTGTTGTGTTTCCGATGCAGTCTCGCGAAGTCTCGCTACTTTTGTCAAAGATTTTTTTACCTTTTTCTTTATCAGTTTTTGTACTTCACAATTGCCTCCCTACTCTTTGCTACTTCTGAGTGTAAGGACATATACAAGATTTGTTTATAATTTACAAGGTTTTCTATTTTAAAATTTAATATGTTTTGTCCTACACTGTATATCCTAAAAGATAAAAGCATTCTGATGAAAGATATGGATTCTACAGAATCTACCCAACAAAACAGTGTTTTTTATTTATTTTATATGTTAAAAAATAAAAAAAGTTGGGAAGATGTATCTCTATTACGCTTCTAAGAATAATTTAAAATTATTTTTCAGATTTGGATGGTCATATTTCCGAAACTAATTGAGATAGACACATCAAATGTAGTATTTTTTAAGCATTTAAAGATTTTGTGGTGATATAATATTCAGGGTATTCCATTAAAAAAATCATACCTATTGTCGTACCCTGTATATCTATATGAGATAATAATCATCGGATTACTGATTAGAATACTACCGAATTAACCAAACAAGCTGACATTTTAGTTTATTTTGTACAATAAAAAATAATAATGTTAAGGGGGGTGTAAATTTATAATAACATATAATAAGTTTTAGGTTTCCAAAAGCATTTGTAATAATTTATAATATTTTTTCCAGTAAAAAGCACCTCATTTTAAGTTAGATTGGTAAGTTTCAGAATTTTAACCAAAAAATTAATTTCTATCCCATAGTGCGATGACCAGCTGCATTAACCGGCATATCATAAAAGAAATATAGCAAAGGCCGCCGCGAAGTCAATCATGCCGATTTATTTGCTTTAAACTTTTTGTGATTTTTTTCTTATCAAAGAGCACCGAATTTACATTTTTAAACTGTTCCTTCTATACATAACTATCTTTTTAGGTGTTATGTTTTGGGCGGATGGTCTTCTCAACCTGAAAAAGGAAGAATTAACACTGCCTATATGGATGGAACAGAACAGAGGATATTCCTGGAAGAAAATGTTCTATGGCCGAGCGGTTTGGCGGTCGATTCCAAAGGCGGGCGATTGTACTGGACTGACCGTAACCTCAGTAGTTTGCAAAGTATCAATTTGGATGGTACCGATAGAAGAGTTGAAATTGGTGAGAAAAGGTTCTTTTTTTTGTTAGGGATCCATAACAGATTCTATCAACTATACAGGATGTAATTTAATTGATGGCTAAAAATACAAGATATGATTCCTTAGCCCATTTTAGGTAGAAAAGTTCATATTAACATATGAAATCTCTTAACTTTTAAGCTACAAGGTGTTAAATTTTAAGGAACAAAAAATCGTATCATATATATTATAGAACTTTAAAACTGTTTGATATTTTTTATGAAAGTTGGCACGCACCTACTCAGCACCAATAGGTATTTTCTAATTTGGAAGTTTTTTTATTATTTCTACCAGTGACATCCGTACAGAATGTACACTGAAGATTAAAAATATATATATGGTACGCCATTGCTGTTTCCAAAATTAAAAATTATTTTTTAAAATTCCTATTTATTGTGCAACAAATTTGACCTCTTTTTTTTGGTCCGATGCACCGTTTTCGCGTAAAAAAAATAAAAACCGTTTTTAATGCATGTTTGGTAGAGCAAAATTATTTTTTAAACTGGTAGGCTAGTGACCTATTTTTAGTTTTTATGCAAAAAGGTACATCCAAAGAATACCAATCCATAGAACCCCACAAGTGAGATTTCAGCATACCCTAAAAATTTTTAGTACCTACCGCGACCAACAGATGGCGAAAGTAGTACGATGTCGCTTTGCTAATACGATTACCATCAGAAATTGATAGCAGTCGCTGACGAGTAGTCGGCCCGATCAGTTAGAGTGAGGATATACGCAAAATTTAATAAAAATAAAATCCCCGATAAATAGACCCAGTATCCATAAGATTATTAAATTTATTATTTCAGAATAGGATATATCGATGCGTTTTTGACAAAACATCGTAAGCGACGTTCGCCAATTTTACGGGAAACGATTTTTTCTTTCCATCGCGTTATTTTTAAAGAAAAACCAAGATCTGAATGTTTTTATTTTAGATTTCTTCTTAATTTGAATTACAAAAGAAACATATTTAACAATTAATGTCAAAATTTTCAGAATATCCTAAAAAAAAAAGCTAAAAATTTTTAAATTTTTATTTTTATTGAATTTATCTTGACAACGGTGGCAGACTTGCCACCAAAACGTCGATTTTTAGTTCTCTATTTACTTGCTTTATTTTTGTTTGGTTCTTTGGTACTTTTAATTTATTTTTTGGCGTGTAACCAAATAACTACCATTAATTAAATGAACCGCCGAACCAATATAGAACATATCTTCATCAGAAATAAAGCCAATGAAAAAAACGTTTCCTGTAAAACTGACGAATGTCGCTTACGATGCTTTGTCAAAAACCCATTGATATATCCTATTCTGAAATAATAAATTTAATAATCTTATGGATACTACCATTTATCGGGGATTTTATTTTTATTAAATTTTGCGTATATCCTCACTCTAACTGATCGGGCCGACTGCTCGTCAGCGACAGGACAGGTACTAAAAATTTTTAAGGGTACGCTGAAATCTCACTTGTGGGGTTCTATGGATTGGTATTCTTTGGTACATCATACAAATAAATGAGGCTTAAAAAATGTTTTTTTTTTTTAAATTTTCAGTATTCATCCTAAACGGATGCCAGTGCTAGAATGATTTAATAATCTTCTACATTAAAAAAAAATCTATTGGTGCTTAGTAGGTGCGTGCCAAATTTTATGAGAATATCTCGAACAGTTATAAAGTTATGATAAGAATACAATTTTTTCTTAAAACTTTAACTACCTGTAGCTTAAAAGTTAAGAGGTTTAGGACATATGTTAATATGAACTTTTCTTTCTAAAATAAGCTAAGGAATCATATCCTGTATATTTAGCTATCAATTCAAATATATCCTGTATTTAATGTAATAGTATTGTCCATTTGATTAATTAGATCAAATGAACAAGGTTTTTCAGAAAATTATAATAAACCTAACCAGGAAATGTGTTTATTACTTTTAGAAAAAGGTTTAGAATCTCCAGCAAGACTTCTCTTCGGTCCTGATAGAACCTTGTACTTTATCGAAATGCAGAAGGGTATCGTGATGAGCTACAAGAGGGGCACTGGACTCAGTAAGGTGTATGAGGGCAACGCTACACTTCAAGATTTAAGAATTTTGATACGAGCAGGGTAAGTTGTGTTGTTTTTTTACTTGTTGAAGAAAATTACGTTTTTGGTTAGAAATTAATTTAAATACACCTTTATGATATATAGCTCTGAAATTTGATATGTTTGTTCAGATAATCTACTTTTACCTCTGCATTTAATGAAATTTGTGTAAGATGTCAGAACAGCCAGAAATCAAAAGGAGTTTAATCTATCATATAGGGTGGATGTCTTTTACTGTAATTCATTGATTTTCACAAAAAATAGATATATATACCAGGGATCACATACTGTCGGACCGCGGTCCTGATCCAGACCGCCAAACTAGTTTGTGTGGCCCTGGTTACTCAATAAATTATGTAATCCCATAATTTCATTTTTTTCGCGATGTCTTTGCGCTATTGTCGACTTGTCAACGAATTGGCGCGAAGCGAAGGAGTGGGGAGAGTACGCGCCTTCTCAGACCGCTTCCGGCCTGGGAGTCCTTTTTCATTCGGGACCGCGACGGTCATGTAATTTTAAAAAAGGACCCCTAATAAAAGTAATCGATCACGAAACTAAAGGAGGTGATTCTACTTGACAAAATAAGGGTAGAGCTTCATATAATTTTTTTTTCAAAATGTCATTCGTTTTCGAGTTACAAGCTGTCAAAGTTTAATTTTTATTTTGGTTTTTTCTGCCATATTGCATTTATTTTTTAACCAATCCAGTTGATATTTGGCACACAAATCGAGCTTTGCAGATTCTAAAATTTTAAGACAAAAGTACTTTTTTTAAATACCGCCAGAGGGCACTTTACCTAAAACTTAAAATTTATTTACATCATAACTTTTTTATTTTGACAGATATCGCAAAGCTGGGGGCGCCATTTTATAGACAATCGAAGACTTAAAAAACTAAAAAACACGCTTTTATATGCAACCGAACTAAAAATTAGAAAATAATTTTTCATTAAAAAAAATATTGTCATTTCATAGTAAAAAGCGTGGGGTGCATTTTACTATTTTTTCATAACTTTTCCATCATAGATATTGGCAAATATAATAATTATAACATTTAATATATTAAGCACCCCACGCTTTTTACTATGAAATGACAATATTTTTTTTAATGAAAAATTATTTTCTAATTTTTAGTTCGGTTGCATATAAAAGCGTGTTTTTTAGTTTTTTAAACTATTAATTATTTTTCATTTTTAGTTTTGCTACTCTTGACAAAATGGCGAAAAAATGTTTTAGTGAACAAGAGTAGCAAAGTTTGGAATGTTGCCAACAGATGGCAACCCACTAAAAAATTTCTTCTCCATAGAGTAGCAAAGTTTGAAATTTTGCCAACAGATGGCAACCCAGGCAAAGTTTGGAATGTTGCCAACAGATGGCAACCCACTAAAAATTTCTTCTCCATTGAGTAGCAAAGTTTGAAATGTTGCCAACAGATGGCAACCCAGGTGTTGTTTTTATAATATAATGGATTTTTTTTTCCTGGCTATCAAAAACAAGATAACGGGATACTGTTTGCAGATTATTGCATTGTCATGGGTCATTAATAAGTGTGCAAAGTTTCAAAGAAATCGAATAGCTGGAAGTTGGTTAAAATTAGGCTCAAAGATTCCGTTACATAGATAGCCAGATGGATAGTTACAACCCAAGTTAATAAAAGCGTGTTAAAAAGAATGTTAATTTTTATTAATTGCACATTATGTATTATGTATACATTACACATAATGTAATTTTTATTATGGAATCCTTGAAGTAATGGTGCAACTAACCCTATATTTTTATTGTTCATAAAAATTGAACACTCATGGTGCAACTAACCAAATTGTGTAAAAACTAAAAAATTTCTTCTTCATTTAATAGCAAAGTTTGAAATGTTGCCAACAGATGGCATCCTAGGTGTTGTTTTTATAATATAATGGAATTTTTTTTCCTGGCGATTCAAAAAAAGATAACGGGATACTGTTTTTAAATTATTGCATCTTCATCGGTCCTTGACACGTGTGCAAAGTTTCAAAGAAATCGAATAGCTGGAAGTTGGTTAAAATTAGGCTCAAAGATTCCGTTACGATAGATAGATAGATAGATAGATAGTTACAACCCAAGTTAATAAAAGCGTGTTAAAAAATAAGGTACTCTTTAATAAAGTCGATAAAACTCACCGTTTAGGCACCAATAGACATCAAAGTTTTCATCAATTTCAATCAAATTACCTACATACATACAGGGTGTCCAGTAACTCAACCGACAAACTTTACGGGGCGATTCTACAACAGAAAATAAGAAAAAACTCAAATAAACATATGTCCTAAACGTCTTAGTTTTTGAATTACGGTGTGTTAAATATTTAAAAAAAAAAAACTTTTTTTTTTTTAATCGTTTGGTTAAATTTATCGGTTAAGTTACTGGACACCTTGTATGTATGTAGCTAATTTGATTGAAATTGATGTCTATAAAATGGCGCCCCCAGCTTTGCAATATCTGTCAAAATAAAAAAGTTATGATGTAAATAAATTTTAAGTTTTAGGTATAGTGCCCTCTGGCGGTTTTTAAAAAAGTACTTTTGTCTTAAAATTTTAGAATCTGCAAAGCTCGATTTGTGTGCCAAATATCAACTGGATTGGTTAAAAAATAAATGCAATATGGCGAAAAAACCAAAATAAAAATTGAACTTTGACGGCTTGTAACTCGAAAACGAATGACATTTTGAAAAAAAATTATATGAAGCTCTATCCTTATTTTGTCAAGTATAATCACCTCTTAAGTTTCGTGATCGATTTTTAAATCACCCTGTATATTTAAACATTACCCTTAACCTCATACTAATTTCTGGTCATATTTGATTTTAGAAAGAAGAAGACCATAGCTATTGTAACAATTGTCCTGAGTTGTGTCTGCGAACTGCAGATGGCGCACTGACTTGTGCCTGTAAAAACGGATACGAATATGTAGCAGATAGTAAAGAATGCATTAAAATAAGCAATTATACGGCTCCAACACTGTGTGCAAAAGTAAGCAAAATTTATTTAATTGTGTGTAAACGTGAAGTATGCAATAAACCGTCAATTGCCATGACAACACGACAAGGCGACGGCTTGGTTTGGGACTCCAACATATTTGCTAATTTCAAAGTCAAAGTCAAAATACGCTTTATTGTGGATAAGAAAAAATTCTTGTTAATAATCAATAAAGTCTAAATTTAATTCTGGTACACCAACGACGTATGGACCCAGCGATTCATTCATAATTTTATGATAAACATTAAGCCAACAATCCTAATAGGCAAAGGGGGTGAGGCAAGCGAGAAATGAAAATGGCGGACTTACTTTTTGACCTTGGTCGATAGTATGCACCCAACGACGTTGGTCTCTATTTACCTGTGAAAAGTGAGGTGCGGAAATGAATAGTCTACCCTTCTACAAACAAAGCACTGCCTACCCATATTGTCTTTAAAAACACTTTCTAATCACAACAAACACCAGAAAATACACAAAAAAACGCTTTATAAGCTTTATTTGATCACTTTTGGCTTTCCAAATTGTCAAATGACAGAAACCAACAGAAATGACAAAGCAAAGGGGGCGTCACCCACAAGCGTTTAGGAAGAGTTCATTCATGTTTTATTTACGATGGAGTAAAAATCCCTGGGCGGCGTTGCCGGGATTAACAAATAATCACGTATTTTCAGAATTTTGCTTTTTTTTAAAGATAATAACTTATAATATTTGAACATATTTTTTTATTATGATATCTAAAAATGATAAAAATATATGTATTGTTTATTTAAAAAGTTATATTACAAAATTCTTTAATATAGAGGCTTATCCAACAACTACTTGTGGTTAGTAAGTTTGGAGTGGAAAAATTAAATTTGGCAAACCGCATTTTAGCGCTTTTACTGTGATGTATTGATGACAACAGCTCAAACGTAAACAAACCTGGTCCATACGTCGTTGTTGTACACATTCCTTTATGGCAGGCATAACGATACTCATTAATTTTAAGGGCTTTTTCCAATGTCTTCACAAGAAACACTGCATTCCCAACACTTATCTATGTGACGGTGTTGATAACTGTGGAGATGGATCGGACGAAAGTTCCGAATCAGGGGGACCTTGTGAAAATGTCAAGTGTGGAGAACATCAGCTGAAATGTGATAAAACTACTTGCATAGGTAGGTATGACAAAAAAATAAACATTATAAGTAAATTAATTAAAATAAAGAATATTTTTTGGTAATTTTCTAGAAACCTGCGGCAACCCGATTTTAACGAAATTGGGTATTGGGGCGCTGATCACGAATCTAAAATATTTTTTTGGCGGAAACGTTTCGTTCTCGAGATATTCATCATCAAAGTTAAAATTTAAACTAAGCTTATTTTCACTATATTCGCCCTTCTTTTTGCACACAATTCTTGATTTAAAGCTAAAGTGTCACACAATATTTGATTTTCACCTTTTAAAACCCCGTTTTTCTACGTTTTTTACATTATTTTGTCATCAAATTGCGTGGCTTTTCTTTGATAATGCGGCAACCATACATACACATAGGGCTTCATGGCACACTGGGATTGAAATGATTCAAAGTATAGCTATGCAATTTAATGCAAAAATAATGTAAAATACGTAAAAAAAACAGGGTTTTAAAAGGTGAAAATCAAATATTGTGTGCCACTTTAGCTTTAAATCAAGAATTGTGTGCAAAAAGAAGGAGAATTAGTTTAAAAATTCAAGTCTGATGATAAATATCTCAAAAACGAAACGTTTCCGCCAAAAAATCTTTCAGATTCGTGATCAGCGCCCCAAAAAACCCCGTATACCAAATTTCGTTAAAATCGGAGTTGCCGCAGGTTTCTAGAAAATTACCTATTTTTTTTTAATAGTGTCTACTGAGTGGTTTAAAAGACACTTATTAGTGATAAAAATACAAAATACAAATTGTATTTTGTATTTTCAAATTGTAAATGGAGTATCTTGATCAAAAAGGCAAAAAATATTTATCATATTCATAAAAATGATCCTATTTTTAGTTTGTGTCTCGGCTAGAAGCAACTTTTGAAAACAAGGCATTAAATTTGAGAAAAAAATATTAGGCACCATTGTCTAAAAACCTAAATAAAACAGTTCCTCAGGGCTTAGTTCTGGCACCAACATTGTTTCTTCTTCACATCAACGACCTTCTCTCATCCACAACTAATTCCATTCATAGTTTCGCCGACGATAGTACCCTTCACTCCAGTTTTCAGGTTCCTAAACCAATCACTAAACCTGATTTGGAAAATAAACGCAGAGCGATGCAGATATCGCTTTCGCAGGATCATAATTTAATATTGGATTGGGGCGCCAAAAATCTCGTCCATTTTAATGCATCCAAAACACAGTCATGTTCCTTGTCGCGAAAAGAGTCATCAAATACTCATCCTCTACTTATGAGCGGCCAAGTTTTACAGAGCAAAGACACCTTCAATCTTGTGGGCGTCACATTTGAAAGTAACCTTAACTGGCATAAACACATTGTATCTATAGCCGCGGCAGCTTCAAAAAGCTTGGATTTCTCTTTCGCTTTTCCGCTTTTCCGCTTTTAATTTATAGACTTTATATGTGTCCCAAATCCGAGCTCCCTTAGAATATTGTTCTCATATCTGGGGCATGGAGTCCCCCACAACCCTAAGCATTCTTGATTCTATTCAAAGAAGAGATATTCGTCTCATTAATGATCCTTCACTTACAGAAAGGCTTCCCTCTCTTGCCCATCGTCAGGCTGCGGGGGATTTATCGCTTTTTATAGGTATTTCCATGGCTTCTGCTCTGAAGAATTGTCCAGTATAGTTCCTCCATTCACGGTTCCCAACAGAGAAACTCGTGGTTCCGCGCGTATGCATTCCTATACGGTCCAACTGGACAGGCCCCGAACCTCCCACTTTGTTCGTTCTTTTATCCCTAGAGTTTCTAGATTGTGGAACCTGCTGCCCGCGGAGGTCTTTCCTTCTCCCTCCCAAATCTTCAAGTATTTAAGTCCCGTGTCAACAAACTCCCTCTTATCTCGCTTAAGACACCCACGGTACGTTAGTATTTAGGCTTTTAGCCTTCGTGGTTTGTCCAAAGATAAAAAAATAATAAAAAAAAGGCTATCACATCTTCTTTCTTTTACATCTGTTTAGTTATAACTAGAGAATAACCAATAAAAAAGCAAAATTGACTGACAAAAGAAAGTAAGTTTAACTAACAAATAATTAACTAATTTTCAGTTCGCAACTGGGTATGCGACGGCGAAAAAGACTGCATCGACGGCACCGACGAAGACCCGAAATTGTGTTCGAAAGTCTGCACGGTGAACCAGTTTAAATGTAAAAACTCCGGAAGGTGCATTCCGATGGTGTGGCGGTGCGATCACGTGCCCGATTGTGGACCCAACGACAACAGTGACGAGTCGGACTGTAAAGTCAACACTTGTGATGTCAACGAGTTCACTTGCAAGGTATAGTAAGAACATTTTATAAGCGCAAATTCTGTACCCTTTGAAAATAATACAAAAACATAAAAAGACCACCTGCAATTGGACTATTTTATACAAAGGCGCCGCTATCCTTTACAGCGACGCGCCGATACACTATGGGATAGAAATCCATTATTTTGGCCAAAAAGCAATTTTGAAATTTTAATGGCTCATGCTGTGTATTTCAAAGTAGATACTCCAAACTACTTGTACGCAAAATTATAAAAGGATATGACGACTTCTATTCGGGTAATAAGAAATTTGAAAATGTATTTTAAGTAAACATAAATATAGAACATTTAATCTACTTAGTTTATTATTAGCCTTGTTTACTAAAAAAAGTAAAAGAGTTTAAATAATAAGAGCTATAGTTGTGTTTCCGATGCAGTCTCGCTACTTCTGTCAGAGATTTTTTTACCTTTTTCTTTATCAGTTTTTGTACTTACAATTGCCTTCCTACTTTTTGCTACTTCTGAGTGTAAAGACAGATACAAGATTTTTTATAATTTACAAAGTTTAAAAACACAGTTTTGAGAAAAACGCGTTTAAAGTTTCAAGTCCGCTTAAAACTATGAAAATCTCAACTTACCCTGAATCCGCGATGCTTGATCCATAGAATATTCCTTTGAATTAATTAATTTTAATTAATCCATTTTGGGCCTGTAAAAATTTGTATAAACGTATATTTGTATAAAAGGGTGCCAGGCATCAAGGCAACTGTCCACAAAAAGTCTGGACTCCGAACAGTTCCTTTTCTAACTGCTGTATTTTTAAAACGACTTCGATTTTTTAAAAATTACTTTACCACTGTATTCTAGACATGTTAAGAAAGAATTTATGAAAAAAAAATCGATTTTTTGAGCTCAACACATGGGATGTTTCCCATAATTATTTATTTATTATTTTAGGATGGTCAATGTATTGCATTACATTTCTATTGTGATGCCATTAAAGATTGCCAGGATGGATCTGACGAAATTGACTGCGTTCAGTGCAACCCGGAAACGGAAATCGTGTGCAAACCACAGGCTGAGTGTCTTCCTAGCGTTTTAAGGTAATACATATTGTTACGGTTTTCTATAACTTCTTCTTCGACGTGGTTTTAATAATTCAAACACTTAACAACACTAAAATACTTTATTAAACTTACTACAGTAACACTTCAACGTACACTCTACTTTCCTACCATCCTAACTCTAACACTTATATCAAATAATCGTTTAAAAAAATGTGCTCCAGAACTTGCACCAATCTTAACTCGGCTCTTTCGAATTTCTTACGACACAGGTATCTTTCCGGAGAGCTGGAAACCTGCATGTGTTCAACCTATTTCCCAAGAAAGGATCTAAATCTCTTCCATCCAACTGTAGACCCATTTCACCCCTCTCAGTTCTTTGTAAAGTAATGGAAAAATTTATTAATTCACAAATTCTTAAGTACTTAGATAAACACAAAATTTTGCATGACAGGCAGTATGGATTTCGCC
The DNA here is from genome assembly GCA_014170235.1 of Listronotus bonariensis. Lineage (NCBI taxonomy): Eukaryota > Metazoa > Arthropoda > Insecta > Coleoptera > Curculionidae > Listronotus > Listronotus bonariensis. The sequence goes on from JACEGR010007397.1 coordinate 46,149, forward strand.
ACAAAGATCTACAGCAGATCTTCTTTCCTTCGTATCACACTGCTGGAATAAGTCTCTTGAGTTTCTAGGTGAGTCCCAGATCGTTGCTCTTGATATATCCAAAGCTTTTGACCAGATCTGGCATGCCGCACTTCTTAATAAACTTCCATCCTATGGTCTTTCAACTAAACTCTGTACTTGGCTCTCTAGTTATCTATCTGATCGTCGTATATCAGTTATTGTGGACGGCCATTCTTCAAGCTTTCACCAAGTAAATGCTGGAGTCCCTCAAGGCTCAGTTCTGGCACCAACATTGTTTCTTCTTCACATCAACGACCTTCTCTCGTCCACAACTAATTCCATTTATTGTTTCGCCGACGATAGTACCCTTCACTCCAGTTTTCAGGTTCCTAAACCAATCACTAAACCTGACTTGGAAAACAAACACAGAGCGATGCAGATATCTCTTTCGCAGGATCTTAATTTAATATTGGATTGGGGCGCCAAAAATCTCGTCCATTTTAATGCATCAAAACACAATCATGTTCCTTGTCGCGAAAGAGTCATCAAATACTCATCCTCTATTTATTAGCGGCCAAGGTTTTACAGAGCAAAGACACCTTCAATCTTGTGGGCGTCACATTTGAAAGTAACCTTAACTGGCATAAACACATTGTATCTATAGCCACGGCAGCCTCAAAAAAGCTTGGATTTCTCTTTCGAGCCAAAAGTATTTTTCCCCTTCCAATTTATACACTTTATATGTGTCCCAAATCCGACCTCCCTTGGAATATTGATCCCATATCTGGGGCATGGCGGCCCCCACAACCCTAAGCATTCTTGATTCTATTCAAAGAAAGAGCTATTCGTCTCATTAATGATCCTTCACTTTGAAAGGCTTCCCTCTCTTGCCCATCGTCGAGCTGTGGGGATTTATCGCTTTTTCATTGGTACTTCCATGGCTTCTGCTCTGAAGAATTGTCCAGTATAGTTCCTCTACTCACGGTTCCCAACAAGAGAAACTCGTGGTTCCGCGCGTATGCATCCCTATACGGTCTACTAACTTTATTCGTTCTTTTATCCCTAGAGTTTCTAGAATGTGGAACCTGCTGCCCGCGGAGGTTTTCCTTCCCCCAAATATTCAGAAGTATTTAAGTCCCGTGTTAACATACTTTCTCTTACCCTGCTTAAGACACCCACGGTACGTTAGTATTTAGGCTTTAAGCCTTCGTGGTTTGTCCAAAAATAAAAAAATTACTAACTCCATGTGGCTTACGCCAGCCTTTATATACCTAATTTACCTATTAGATACAGTTCCAGACACAATTAAACTTCGCTAGATTATTCTACTTATTATCTCTACAAAATACTAAAACATAAGAAACTATTCACTGCTATTATCTAAAAGCTAGTTCATACAAACGCGAAAAGCGACTTGCGAAAGCGAATATTTGGCAAAAAAATGCGCGTTTTTTTAATGTTCATACAGTTGCGAAATTCGCTGAAATTCTAAGCAACTGCTTATAACCTCCAAATTTCTATATAGTTTTATTTCGGTGGTGACGCTACGCTTGGGTTCTTCTGAGATTTTCTTTGTTTTTCCTTTTAATAATATAACATTTATCTGGTGTAGATGAATAAAGAACATAGCACATTTATTTGGCAAGACGTAAATAAGCTGCAAATTTATTATAGAAGTGAAAATGGCTAAAAAGTTTAATATAAATTCAAATCAAAAAACACAAAATACTTAAGAAAATGAACACAAAAATAACGTTCCAAACAGCTAATAGAATGACATAAATAATAACAAAATTGTTTTTGAAATGACATATGACAAATAATCTCTCGTTTTTACACACATGTGCGCACGCGAATATTCGCCAGAAATTAAAATGATCTCAAGTTTCCCGCCCACTAGATTTTAAAATTTTGCGAATTCGCAACATCTCTAAACTATCTTTATTTAAAATAACCCGCCTTTAATTTTATGTGCAATAGACCAATGAGAATGAAATTCGCGTTTCGCAATCGCTTTTCGCGTCTGTACTAACTAACCAGAACCAACGACGTATGGACCAGGTTTGTTTACGTTTGAGCTGTTGTCATCAATACATCACAGTAAAAGCGCTAAAATGCGGTTTGCCAAATTTAATTTTTCCACTCTAAACTTACTAACCACAAGTAGTTGTTGGATAAGCCTCTATATTAAAGAAAAGTTATTATCTTTTTAAAAAAAGCAAAATTCTGAAAATACGTGATTATTTGTTAATCCCGGCAACGTCGCCTAGGGATTTTTACTCCATCGTAAATGAAACATGATTGAAATCTTCCTTAACGCTTGTGGGTGACGCCCCCTTTGCTTTGTCATTTCTGTTGGTTTCTGTCATTTGACAGTTTTGGAAAGCCAAAAGTGATCAAATAAAGCTTATAAAGCGTTTTTTGTGTATTTTCTGGTGTTTGTTGGTGATTAGAAAGTGTTTTTAAAGACAATATGGGTAGGCAGTGCTTTGTTTGTAGAAGGGTAGACTATTAATTTCCGAACCTGACTTTTCACAGGTAAATAGAGACCAGCGTCGTTGGGTGCATACTATCGACCAAGGTCAAAAGTAAGTCCGCCGTTTTCATTTCTCGCTTGCCTCACCCTCCTTTGCCTATTAGGATTGTTGGCTTAATGTTTATCATAAAATTATGAATGAATCGCTGGGTCCATACGTCGTTGGTATGAACTAGCTTTAAGAGGGCTACCATGTAAGAATTTACACTTGTCATATACAAGCACTGTAACAGTATTTTTATGTCAGTAGTAAAGTAAAGTTAACAAAACCTTCAACATAACTAAAAATCTGTATTTCTTTCTTTTAGATGTGATGGTAAATTAGATTGTCCAGACGGCACCGATGAACGAGACTGTGGTAAAAAGGACTGCGAACCAAATGAGTTTACATGTGCTAATTTTGAATGCATACCAAAGGTAATAAGTAAATACTAGTAGAACCAAATAAGTGATTCAAAACAACCAAAAAAAAATTGTGTATAGCTTTATATGGTTCTGTTTTGAAACATCTTTACTCTTGCGGAAAGTTATGCTTTCCCAAACTCGACTGCAGAAACCCAAAGCGAAGTTCAGGTAAGCAGATAAGTATAAGAAAGATACTTTTCTCAAGAGTTAGGATATTTCAAGGCAGAGCTATACTTTAATATCTAATATTTTTAAAATGTTTTCGACATGCCCTAAAACAACATTTATTTTTTTTAAATGTATGTTTTATTTTTAAAAGAAACATGCCAACATTTTATTTATTATTTATATTAGGATCAAATTTACAATTTAGAGTTATACACAAACAAAAAGCAATCCTCTGCTTGGCTTAAAAGTGTTGGTGTAAAATGTAATGCCGCCGCCACACATTGGGCGAATTTGTGGCCGAATTATTTTTCGAAACATTTGGCAAACTATTTGTAAATAATATATGAACTGTCAGTTGATTTAAAACTTAAGTGTTTTTTTTTATATCTAAAAAAACGATATACAAGTTGAAAATAGGGCTTGGATCGGAAAAATTGGAATTTTTAGGGCCCTATACACACTTTTACTCGAAACTATGCCCGATTAAAATACGAAATCTTGCTAAATAAAGCTGAAAGCGACGTATTTCGTATGAAAATGAGTGTGTTAAAAGTTGGGCCAATCAAGGCGAACGCAGACAAACTACCCGTCGACATAATGGTGGTTTGCGAAAGTTCGTCGTAGTTGGGCCAATGTCTGGCGGCGGCATAAAATATTGGCTTTTTTAGATGTTCGTG